>OX439135.1:24350549-24475549 GCA_949318235.1 Ecdyonurus torrentis
TATTTATAAAAATATTGCACTTTTTTGATTTATTAATATCGTTATCAATTGAAATTTTTGATATAGTATCGTACGATTTCGTTATAGTAGTAAGGCTACATTCATTAAGGTAACTTCATAGACTTTTTGGGAATCAAACCCGAGACTGCAGCATAAAACATTAATTTTATATATTTTTAAACTAATTATTTGTATAATAAATTTTTCAGTGCATGACTTTTTACCAACAATTTGCGGTGACAGAACACTATTTCTGGCCAAATCACCGGTAAAAATTATATATATTATATATATATATATATATATATATATATATATATATATACACACACACATACATACATATCCTGACGCCATAATCCCTTTCGGGGTAGGCCAGGACGAATCCTTTTTAGTAAGAGGGCGTACAATGATCTGTGGCTTACCACACCACAGGCTCTACCCTTAATACCACATTCTTCTAGTGTATATATATATATTTGTGTGTGTGTGTGCTTGTATATTTATTGATATTCGAAATATATAAATTAAATAACACAAATTAAAAAAAAATATATATAATAATAATAATGGTAGGTACTGTACAGTTAATAGTAATAATTTTAGTGTTTTATTATTATTAATATCCTCACATAAATACATTATAATAACATTAAATTGTAATATATTTCCTTTAAATACAGTCTGCTTCTTTTTTGGATGCTGCACAAGAGTGTCGTTCTCTGGGATCTTGTCCTGCACATGTCACAACTAAAGCTGAAATGACTTGTGTTTTACAAGCTTTTAGGAAGACAAAAGGTAAATATAACAAAACTGGGATTATTCCTAGAGATTTTTAACGAAAAAAACGGGGTTACACAAGTTTAGGCTTCCTAACTATAAGGGTCTGAAATGGTTACCCAAGTTTTTACAGTTGGCGTTGTGTATTGTCTATAACAAAGTAGTGGCGTAATGTATAACAAAGTAGTGGCGTAATGTATTACATTAAAATTGACTTTATCATAAATGTATTATTTAAAGCTTTAGAATTAACTCATGTTCTTTTTTTCTCTCTCTCTTTCTTGATTTCTTATTCACTCGTAAACGAGATAGCAGGTACAGGTGTGTACATTTTTACTGGATATCAAGACCAAACTTTGTCACAAAACTTTACAAGTTGTTGGGACAACATGACAGTTCCTTCAGATCTTTGGACAGAAGAAGAAGAAGAAGAACCTTTTTTTTTATTAAAAGACATTTACTGTATTGGTTTATTAGCATCAAAAAAATATCACTTATCTGGTTTTCAGAAGGGTATGTGTACAAATACTGCACACGCTTTATGCCAGGTAATAGTATATACAATGTTGTTCGTAAACTCTTTTTTTCTGCTCCTAAAATGACGTTCAACGTTTTTGTAAATTTAATGGGATTCGCATATTTTGGTGCAAGAGAACCCGATTTGCAAACAACACAATAGTGATTATCAGCAGTTAACTTTAAAATAGATTTAATGATTAAAGTGGATATAACGATTTCTGAATTATATCGAAATTCCCGACCTTCCCCCTCTCTAAACATTTTTGACGCTCATGACAAATTTTTGTTGTTTGGAATAATATCTTACTTTTGTGCAGTCACAAACTCCTAAAAGTGTTGTCTAGTATTTCAGCAATAACATAAACTTAACAACTAATTACTAAATAAGACTTTCATTGTGAAATATGCAAAGTTAAAATACAAAAATGAAGCAAAATTATGAATTTGTTAATATCATCAGGCCATCAGCCAATCAGCGTGTTTTCGATTTTCGATCGTCTTCTTTTTTTTTTTTACTTCGCGGTGGCGCTAATATGATAATATTAACTTTCACGTATTTTTATTGCTTCCAGCGATTATTAATAGTTAATTTTGTTACTATTTCACTCTTTTTAATTTTCTCATATACGTATACAATATAAATTTTGTTATTGCATAATGCAAAACAATGTAAACAAAGCGATTTAATACGAACATGCACGAACATTTTGACGAAAATGACAGAAACCGGAAGTTATGTCGACGAACCAAATTCAAATTCAAACCGTCTTCATTTTAGAAGATAATAGTGACTTTTAAACTTAAAATTGGAAGAAGTGTTTTCGTAGAACAGCATCTTTTTATTGTCTTAAAACAATTTTACATTATCGAAGAGCTTAATTTTCAGTTTTTCAGACAAGAATAATACAGCTCCCAAAACTTATGACTTATGAGCATCAAAAGTTGTAAAAACATGGTTGTTGCCGTTTTTTAACTCATGCCTTATGAGAATTAATTCGAAGTTTGGGGCTAAAAACGGGTTAATCGTTTCGAAGGACAGGCCTTTTTTATTCTTCCTATAGATCCGCACACTGGCAAAGAATAACAAGGTACCAAATGGGAATTGTCTGCATATAACACGAAATTCGTTCTATCCACTTTAATTGATTGATTCCCCAGTAAACCACACTTTACACGGAAAGTACTTTTCCAGTACATTTCTTGATTTCCTGCAAGTACTTTTCTGGCTCTTGCTACAAGTACTTGACCCATGTAAGAGTGTCACTCTGGGTCATGTACTTGGCAAGTACTTTCTGCTTTGCAAGCACTTTCCATTCACTTATGATTTTTTATTATATATAAAAAGTTTATTCCCATCAATTGCCAACCTAGCCGGCACTCGGGATCGAACCTCTGACCATCCGATCATGAGACCTAGACTCTACCACTGAGCCATAGTCGCATGATATAGAAGATAGAGATAAAACATATATATTTATCTTTCTCTTTATTTTTTACTCGCTTCTGATTGGTTGGCACTGCATGTACTTGTGAAGTGCATGCAAGTAAAAATAAAAAAACACTTTGCAAGCACTTTCTTAAAAGCTCTGTTCATGTACATGTCAAATACATTTCAGTTACATTTTTGTAAACTACATGAAAAGCACATGCAGAAATCTCAGGGCATGTACTTTTCACGTAGTTTTATAATAAAAAGTACTTGCCATGTATATTTCCGTATAATATGGTTTACTGGGTCATTTTTTGATTGGTTGTTTAATTTTTGCATTGACTGCTAAAGTTTTGTTCTTGATGTATATTAGATCTATAGTTAATAATATATCAGTAGTTATAAACATTAGATTCCTTTCTGTGTTGTCTGTGTTGATTAATTGATTGATTTTTATTTATACCTACGTATATTTATTTAGAATATGAACAATGAAACAAACAATTCATTGACCGTTGAGATATCAACCTTAAGATCACCAAATTTAGAGTCACAAAGTTTATCCTTAGTTAACAAAACATTGGACTCAATGCAAAATATAAATGTAGGTCGTCAAGATTCAATAAACATTGTATCCACTTTTAACTCAAGTTCTAAGGTAAGTTCACTCAAAATCCACTTTTTTTTTGCAAATTATTCAATTAATTGTATAAATTTAGAAATTCACCTAATAATCGCGTCACAGATGGTCTTTATTAATTCACAATTTTTTTATTAAAGAAAATATGATTTAAAAGTCAGGTCATATTTTAAAAATTGCGCGCGTATACGACGATATGTTGCATAAAAATTGAAACGACCAGTTCTCATTGATCGATTATTTCAACATTTCCACACTATAATTGCTCTGATCCGTAAAAGACCACGTGTTAGTCTTTCTGAATAGAGCTGTATTCTGTACGTGTATAATAATACACAGTATTTTATTATTATATTTAGTAATTATTGAATGAATGAATGAATGAATGAATGAATGAATGAATGAATGAATGAATGAATGAATGAATGAATGAATGAATGAATGAATGAATGAATGAATGAATGAATGAATGAATGAATGAATGAATGAATGAATGAATGAATGAAGGAACGAACGAACGAACGAACGAACGAACGAACGAACGAACGAACGAACGAACGAACGAACGAACGAACGAACGAACGAACGAACGAACGAACGAACGAACGAACGAACGAACGAACGAACGAACGAACGAACGAACGAACGAACGAACGAACGAACGAACGAACGAACGAACGAACGAACGAACGAACGAACGAACGAACGAACGAACGAACGAACGAACGAACGAACGAACGAACGAACGAACGAACGAACGAACGAACGAACGAACGAACGAACGAACGAACGAACGAACGAACGAATGAATGAATGAATGAACGAATGAATGAATGAATGAACGAATGAATGAATGATTATTTCATTGATTGATTGATCGATGGATTACCATTATCATGATTTATTTAACAACCTTTTTGTTTTATTTATTTGTCTACTTATTTAATTCTTTAATCTAATTACACAGAATATGACTAATGCATCAACAATAAGAACTGACAATTTATACTCTAAACCTAAGTTTAAATATATGTCACTTTTTAAGGTAATTTATTCCCGATAAATACAACAATTTTTATTAATGTCAAAGAAGTCTACATCTTGGTATAAATTTCATCAACTGCAGTTCCACGCTTAACTAATGTAACAAAAAACTTAAATAATCTACCATTTCTACTATTAAGTATTATAACATTACTTACTTAGGTTCAACTACTGTATCTTAAACTAAAACTTTTCAAACGAACAATACGATTATAAATAATCAAATTTCAAAAACACCATCTCAGAGTGAGCCAAAAATGTTATGTAAATATATAGTGGTGTAAATATTTATTTGTTCATTAATATAAATTTTTTATTATTAAATATAAATGTAATGCTAGATACTATACAATTTACATTCATAAAAATAAGTAAAAACAAAATTTAAAATTTTGTTTTTAATTTATATTTAGTTATATTATAATATATATTAGTTATATATTTTTTCTTTAAACAAATTACTATTAACATTAAAAAAAAATCTTTAACACTGTAAGGTTCTTTTAAAATCAACAATTTTTAAACTAAATTTTTAAACAATACATCTTTCAAAATAGAAATTCATAGTTTTAATTGGTTTTGTACAAAAAGCAAAAAAAAAAAAAAAAAAAAAAAAAAAAAAAAAAAATACTATAGCCGCTTACAAAATATTGTTATTTATTCATTTGTTAATTTTAACCATGTGAACAAGTTACATTTTTATTTACAATGTTCATTTTATTTACAGCCTAAACTAATATCAAAGTGCAATGAGTTTACTTGCAATAAGGTAACATCTCTCTTTTTTTTTTTGTAAGATTTTAACATAATTTTAAGCATCGAAACATAAAATATCATATTAAAAATATATACTTGCAAAATAAAGTACTAATGCACTAGAAAAATAAGAAATCTTACAATTATACAGTATATAACAAAAAATTTTAACTTTAAGGATTATAAATGCAAAGGCTGTCGTAAAACCACTCGAAAAAAAGGTAAGACCATAAGTTCTACTTTTACATATTGCTGCTATGTACTATATTACACAGTTTTTTTTTTATTAAACAATTATATATTTATTGCATCGACATCTAAATATATTATGGCATATTTACAGTTTTGGGTTTGATTATAGTAAATACTATAACTATATCTGGTTATTAATGCTTTATAGATTTAAACTTTTATAATAGGTTACGTTATACATATTGATTAATAAAAATTGAAAATTATATCATATCAACGATACTTTGTCCTCAAAAATTATGAAAAAAATATGCACAGAAGAATATGAAAAGTGCATAAAAAATACGACAAAAAGCACAATTTTTTTAAAAGTATATAAATATAGTGTATTATATACTAATTGTACAGCAATGTAATGAAAATTTGAAATATTTCATTTCCAAAAAATTTGCACTATGATTTATATTTTATAGGGTCTATGCATTCGTGTTAAAGTCGATGCCATGTTGGATAACTCAATAACATGGGTGGCATAGGAAAAAAATTCATTTTGCCAGTTTAAAAACACTATGCAATATTTTTGGGAGCATTGATGCTGTAAATATGTTGAATTAGTATATCTCAAGTATGTGAGAAAAATAACAAATAACAAAAAATTAACCGATTTCCCAAAGAAAATTGGCTTGAATGAAGTTTGTCCTATGCTGAGCAATGTTATGGACTACTCCAGTATGGCCTACAAGCGCAATAAATATGACGTCATCTGCATACACCCTATAGATATCATTATCATTTTTTTTTTTTTTTTTTTTTTTTTTTAGTATCGTACAATACCGTTATAGTAATAAGGATACGTTCATTATAGAATCGTTAGAGAAATTTTAAGATATCAAAGCCGAGACTTTTGCATAAAATTTTATTTTTATATATTTGCAAACTTAATTATTTGTTATAAGTTATAACTTTTTCAGTGGAAGACTTTTTACCAACATTTTGCGGTGGTAAAAGACTATTTCTAAGCAAAAATACGGTAATAATTATAAATATAAATATATATATCGTCGTGGTTCCGCTATATTGTCCGATGTCCACATGACCTTGAAAAAATAAAAATAGTCCGATCGACCCAAAATTTTAGATTTTTCCATTTCAGGTCATTTGCAGCCAAAAAATATTTTCAAGGTCAAATTAACATCAGACATTATAGCGGAGTCACGACGGTATATATATGTATATTTATATTAATTTATAATATATATGAGTGTGTGCTTGTATATTAATTGATATTTAAAATATATAAATTAAATGACACGTATTTAAAAAATAATAATATTATAATGGTAAATACTAAGTACAGTTTATAGTAATAATTTTAGTGTTTTTTTTGTTAATATTTTCACAAAAATACATTATAATAACATTAAATTGTAATATATTTCCTTTAAATACAGTCTGCTTCTTTTTCGGATGCTGCACAAGATTGTCGTTCTCTGGGACTTTGTCCCGCACATGTCACAACTAAAGCTGAAATGACTTGTGTTTTACAAGCTTTTAGGAAGACAAAAGGTAAATATAATAAAACTGGGATTATTCCTAGAGATTTTTAACGAAAAAAGCGGGGTTCCACAAGTTTAGGCTTCCTATATAACCAGTCATGGAGTATCGGTATCGACTGCGATACGATATTCGATACTATACCGATACTTTTATCGTATCGGTATCGTATCGGGGCCTTTTTTAAACTCAGTATCGAATATCGGTATCGGTCACCGATATCAGCAAAATATCGTCGAATTTCGATACTTTTTTTCGATACTTTGAGACTTTTGCTCTCTCATAAAATAAAACTAAAAATACAAAAAAAAAAAAAAAAAAAAAAATGAAGCAACGAGAACATTCCATTAGTGATAACTGATTATCTATATCTTTCGTACTTGGACAATAAAATTCACTCCTTTATTTTTCATTGTGCTATAACAACAGGGTAGGGCGCCGTGCACAGTATTTTTATTTTATACTTTTTATAAAGCCACCAGGTAAAAAGTATATTTTTTTTTATTTTACATACAATAAAAATAAAGAAAACGGTTTTAAAACTTTTTTCTTCTTTTTATGAAAAAAAAAAAAAAAAAAAAAAGAGCGATCGACTGTCGCCAAGTTTCTGAGAAATCCGTCGTGTGGTCGTACCCTACTATCTATGATCTCTCCTAATGACTAAAGCGCCGGTAGAAATCACAATAAAATATAGTCAATGATTGACATTTTAAATCACTGCAATTGTATATAAATTCGATGCATTACAAATTACAAAAGATGTAGCATACTTCCGTTAATGTCTTTGTACAAATTTTTTACAAGGTTAAATTTTTAAAAAGTTTACAAAATCAAAGGATTTTTACGACCAGAGGGGAATTTTGGACTTTAACCCCTTTGGTTTAGCGGGGATGATTTGAGCCAATAAAATAAATACGAAAGCTAATGATACCTGTTTACTTTAGCAAATTAAAAAAATACCATGAAAAAAAATTAAATTTATTAAATATTTGTAAATTACTAATATTCGAAATAAAGAAATTGCTAATTTGTAAATAATTAACAAAAGTGCTTGGAAACAGTAGAGGATACTCTAATCGTATAATTTCATTAAACGAATGAAATATATATATATTTTTTAAATCTACTATAATTTTTTTAGTCATTTTAGTTTAACAAACGAACATTAGAATAAAATAAATAAATAAGTGAGTAAATATATAAATAAATGAAATGAATGAATAAATAAATGAATAAATAAATAAATAAATAAATAAATAAATAAATAAATAAATAAATAAATAAATAAATAAATAAATAAATAAATAAATAAATAAATAAATAAATAAATAAGTAAATAAATAAATAAATAAATAAATAATAAATGTGGCAAAAATATGCATGCATTTTATGATACCAATTTATGTCTCAAAGGTGAAAAAAAAAATGAAATTTATAGTGCAATATTTATTGTATGAGATATAGCAAAAATATCGAAAAAGTATCGGAAAATATCGGTATCGTATCGGAGCAAATTTTTTTGAGCAGTATCGTATCGGTATCGGTATCGGGAAAATTTGAAAATATCGGTATCGTATCGGTATCGACTCCATGACTGCATAACTATAAGGGTCTGAAATGGTTACCCAAGTTTTTACAGTTGGCGTTGTGTATTGTCTATAACAAAGTAGTGGCGTAATGTATAACAAAGTAGTGGCGTAATATATAACATTAAAATTGACTTATCATAAATGTATTATTTAAAGCTTTAGAATTAACTCATGTTCTTTTTTTTCTCTCTCTCTTTCGATTTCTTATACACTGGTAAACAAAATAGCTAACATAGGTAATTTCATTTTTACTGGATATTATCAAGACCTAACTCTGTCAAAAAACTTTACAAGTTGTTGGGACAACACGACAGTTCCTTCAGATCTTTGGGCCAAAAAACAACATGAATTTAATGTAAAAGACATTTACTGTGTTGGTTTACTAGCAGCTAAACAGTATCGTTCATCTGGTTTTCAGGACGGCATGTGTTCAGATACTGTACACGCTCTATGCCAGGTAACAGTATATAATGTTGTCCGCGGTAAACCCTGTTTGTCCATGCTCCTAAAATGACGTTCAACGTTTTCGTAATTTAAATAGAATGCGCATATTTTGGTGCAAGAAAACAGGGTTTACAAAACTACTAGTGAGTATCAGTTAGTTAACTTTGAAATGGATTGCATTGCTGCATAGAATGCTTAAGCTATATTCTTGATGTATTTTAGGTCTATATAGATAATAATATATATTATATATATCAGTATAGTTATAAACTTTGGATTCCTTTCTGTATTGATTAATTGATTGATTGGTATGTTTATTTTCTACGTATTTATTTAGATATGACGATTGAAACAAACGACTCATCGACCGTTGAGATAACAGTCAAAGACAAATAAAAGGTTACATTTTTGTAACCTTTTATTTGTCTTTGACTGTACATATGGATATTATAAAATATATAATTTTTTTTTGTATAGACCCCTTGCACATCCTTGCGCTTTGTCGCCATGTTTGTGGTGACTAGTGCATTGTCCAGCATAGGGGAAACTTCGTTTTTCCTAATTTTTCACATAAAAAATTGTTTATTTAAACTCAACAAATTTTTCTCATATCCTTCGAGCTTATTAGGAGCTAGAAATAAGGCTTTGATTGAGGTTTGAAGCTTCTTTTGCTATTAAAAAAATAAAAATGATGGTTTTCCTATGCTGGCCTATGTATTCCTGACCAACAAAATGGCGGCTCTTAAATATGAGTGCAAGCGGTCTATATGTATATAAAAAGCATATATTATTTGTTTGATGTCTTCATGTGTGCTGTGTGGGATATTTTTGTGCAAGAAAACAGGTTTTGTAATATATATATATATATATATATATATATATATATATATATATATATATATTATATAGCGTTTGGTAATAATATATCACAATATATAGTTATTATTTAAATATTTCTTTATGTATAGATTAATGGATTGATTGGTAATGTATTTTCTATATTTATTTTCTGTATTTATTTAGAATATGACGATTGAAACAAACGACTCATCGACCGTTGAGATATCAACCTTAAGATCACAAAATTTAGACTTACAAAGTTTATCCTTAGTTACGAGAAATATGACTAGTTCTCTAAAAAGTGAAATTTCTAATCAAACTTCTCCAGGCTTAGTAAACAAAACATTGAATTTAATGCAAAACATTACAAATGTAGGTCGTCAAGATTCAATAAATATTGTATCCACTTCTAACTCAATTTCCAAGGTAAAGTGCACTAAAAAATAACAATTTTTCACAAGTATTCAATTATTTAAATTTTGAATTTCACCCAATGCACGCACGAAAAAAATTAATACTTAAGGCAGGTATTAAATCCAAAAAAAATGCAACAGGTAGACACATATATAACCTAGAACATAGATATTATTATACTACAATAATACAATACAATTAAAATATTCCTCAAGCTGTCACTCACTTAGATTAATAGATATTGTAAATTGTAGTTTTTTTTTGTTCCAAATTAAAGTGTATACCTTTTGCATAATACAGGGGTTCATGTCCCTGCCATAGGTAGTAATTTTTTTCCGTGCGTCACAGATTTACATGGCTTTTCTGAAATGACAGTTTTTTTCATTAAGGAAAATATTACTTAAAGGCACTCTTTACAAAGAAGACATGTGCTATTCACATACCTTATATAGTGTCTCTGAGGCATATTTTACCCAAATTTTTTCTTTTTTATCAAAAAATGAAATTAATTGGGTTAATTAAATTAATGTGCTCTGGAATGTGTGGCAACACTGCCCAAAAAGTGGTAAAAAAAATGTAGGGGGGTCATAAGTCTGAGGAGAATGATAAAAGTGAAAAGAGAGTCAGGTGAGGCTATTGGAGGTATAATTGACAGTCACACAATAAAGAAGGTGAGCTATTGTCATAAAACTCACTCAGGTAGAAAGAATTAAATTAGTGAGGTAAAATAAAATTAATTTTGTTCTCTGATGATTGTGTGAACAATTTATTTGTAATTGTCACAAAATTTGCATTGGAATTCATACCAAAATCAACCTCCTACGTCAATTAGAAGAATATATTTTCATATTGATTTATTAATCAATAATTGGTCTAATCAATTTTAAAACCCTTCTAATTGGGCTAGAAATGTGATTTTGGTATGAATTCCAATGCAAATTTTATGATAATTACAAATAAATAGCTTGCACAATGATCAGAGTAAAAAAATAATTTTATTCTAACTCACTAATTTAATCCTTTCTACCTGAGTGAGTTTTATGACAATAGCTCACCTGATCTTTTGTGTTTTGTGTTGCATCTACTGTGGTGTTGCATTCAATGGTATATTTGATAATTCGCGCGCTAAATTCCCCACTTCGCCACTCTCACGCTGACGTCATGGCGATCTGCCAATCTCAGGTCGTTCTCTCCTACCACCTGAATTCATAGCATAAATAGCCAATGCGGCGTTGCTTCCACGCTCACTCTGACGTCAGCGTGAGCGCATTTAAGGGTAGGTGTAATTTTCTCTTTCCCTTACGGGGCATCACACAGGCACAACTCTGGTATATTAATAATCAGAAAAAGTGATAAGGAAAAATAAAAAATACTTGCTCCTACCCTAAAGAGGGCCTTTAAATATATTATTATGTAAAATCTCTCGCGTATAAGTTGCACAAAAAATGACAAGTTTAGTTCATATTGATCGAACATTTCAATATTTCCACACCTTGCTCAGATGTTCATTAAAAAAATACGTATAAGTCTTTCTGAAAAGAACTCTATAATATGAAAGATACAGGGTGTTGATAAAAATTGTTACTTTTTCAGAGGCATTTTTTTAATATGAAGTTTATTGACAAATTAGACTTAATATACATCAAATTAAAGCTTAAGATTCAATATTTTTAAAAATGTTCGTAAAAAAAAGTTACGTCAAGTGGTTCTCATTTTAATTACTGTGGCGTAAAAGAGGTCATTTTTGAAGAAAAACTCTTGATTGCGCCAGAATTCGATGTAAACAAAGGCTGCAATATGTTTAATGATCAAGAAATTGCTAAATGTGTTTTGCGGTACAACAATTCAATAAATCAGCAGTCGCAGTGCAAAGACAAAACCGTGTAATTTTTATCATGTGCATCTAAATAATGTTTCTTTGTCAGGTTTCCTTGTCATTTTTTTTTCCTCGTCAGTTTTGACTTGACAACTGCAGGACTAAAAATGGTTCCCACGTGGAGAAACCTTAAGGTTATTTGCTTATCATCACTAAGAAAAAAATTAATAAAGACTTTCTTTTTTCTTTTCTTTTTTTTTTTTTTTTTTTTTTTTTTTCTTTCGGAAAACGTGTTTTACGAAGAAATTGCACTTCGTATTGTTTTGCATCTAGTCAGAAGAAAAATCAACTAAGCACATTTTTAAAAACAGAAAAAAAAAGTGGAATCTTAAGCTTTAATTTGATGTATATTAAGTCTAATTTGTCAATAAACTTTATATTTAAAAACGCTTCTGAAAAAGTAACAATTTTTAAAAGCACCCTGTATTATTAATAATATAATATTGTATAATAATACACACATACATACACAGTATTTTTTATTATTATATAATACAAAATTTTACATAGTGATCGATTGAATGAATGAATAATTGATTGATTATTGGATTAATTTTGATTCATTGATTGGATGAATGAAAATGTATGAATTAACAACTTAATTATTTGTGGTTTTATTTATTCATTTGTTTACTTATTAATTTTTGAATCTAATTACTCAGAATAAGACCAATGCATCAGACAGCGCTGCAATGATTTTAATTATAAAATCATCAAATTTAACTACAACATTCCGAACCTCATCATTTACAAAAGAAATGCCGATTATTGCCAATACACTGGATATAAAAACTACTGCTCGTACTGTAATTAATAATGTCACAAAACCCTACGCCTTGGTATCAATTTCCTCAACTGCAGTTCCACTCTTAAGTAATGTAACAAAAAAATTAAACGCATCTACCACTGCTATTATTAAGAAGTATAACAACACTCAATTAGGTTCAACTACTGTTTCTTTAACTAAAACTATTACAACAAAGAAAACGATTCTATTTAATGAAATTTCAAAACCAACATCTCAGGGTGAACTTATAAAAACCACAATTACTATAAACTACAATAAATTTCCAACAACAAATTATTTAACTATTTTCAAATATCAATCAATTTCTCCGCAACCAAAATTCACAACAGCAGTTATTAAAATGAGTTTTACTAAAACTTCTAATATTGTTAAACAAAACATAATATCAGTTACAAAAATTATTGTAAATACTAAAATTAAATCTTCAGCATTAATTACTACTGTAGCTTCAAATATTTTAAGTAATTCATTAAGGGGGTAGGTGAACGACTGATATCTCGCGAACTAGGACGGATGCGAATAATAATAAATAACACAAAGTAAAGAAGAAATGTTACTTAAAAATTTAGGTATGTCAAAATATGTGAAAACACGATCAAATATTTAAGTTATTACACTTTAAAGATAACATGTGAATGTCGAAATTCAAATTTGAGCGGGAAATTTCAGTCAAATTAGAAACTTTCATACAATTAAAAATACAATTAAAAATTTTTTTGGTATAAAAAAATATTTTTTAAATTTACTTGATTTTATTTGAAAATTATAGTGTTTGTTTTATTGGAATTAAATCATGTACAAAAAATTATTGTGAAAATGTAGTTCTTCTTTTAGCGATTTCCGGTCCAAGTCGGTCCCCCACCGCCTTAATACAATAGCCCAACTCAAAACAAGCTGCAAGTAAATCAAGTTTTACTACTATTTCTTTTATACCAACTTTATACCAAAATCTTAACAAAAGTAAATCTTTGATAACAAAACCATAATGTTAATATATAGCTATAACTTACATCACAGTAAATTATACAGTATACAGTAGTCCATCTCCTATAGCGGGAATGTCAGATCGAATGCGCGCCATAATTCCGACTGGGGTGAAGTTGTCAGAACTACACGTAACATTACTTCAAATTACGGCTTCTAGTTCTGCCACCTTCACCCAGTCGGAATTATGGCGCGCATTCGATCTGACATTCCCGCTATAGGAGATGGACTACTGTACCATCTACTGTGAACTTACATATAACTTACAATATATCCCTTACACATGTCTTTCGACTCCATAAATCTCATAAATCTGTAGCCTCTTTAGTCCTCGACTTTTTGAAAAATTATTTCAATGTTGCAAATTTTAACGTTGTTTTTGTACGGCTCTCAGAATGTTAAAAATATAATTCTTTTGTCAAAAATTTTTTCTGGATTTAGAGGACCCCCTAGAATGCTCAAAATAGCTTTAAAAAGAGTAAATTGAGGGGCGTTTTCTGATCCAATTTTTGTATTTTTTTTCTCAATTTTTTATTGAGTTATCTGATATCCAATGTATTGTATACTGAGACTGAAGAGGGTAGACAAGTGAATCGAGTTTTTTAAGAGCTGCAATTATTGGCAGCTAAAACTACTATTATACTTATATACTGCCACCAAGTTAAGAAAATACTGTCACAAATTTACAGTTTTAATGATACTAATCCCTCTAGGTTCATAATACAAGGAGGTAGGTCACAAATGTGATATGCGAAAGCAATAAAATAGAATGCAATTAATCACTTAATGTAAAAATGTTTATTGTAGATATTATCCATGGTATTACTCTCAACATACAAAATATAGATTATTTAATTGAAGTATATGCATCACCTGCTTAATTTGTCAACCATGGAAAAAAAGCTACCTGCAGCCTACCTGTCAATCATTACGACAAAATTTTAAAAATTCTCAGCTTCGCGCGTTTTTTGCCAAGTCTTGTAGATTGGAAGGTAATTCAACGTAGAAGTAAATATTTTGCACGAAGATAAATAAAATCAATAAAATTTTATTATTTATTTTTTATTGCTTGTTTATTTTTATTCTTGTCAATTGTCTCCTAAAGTTTGGAGTTAATTCATTTGTAAAACACAATCATGTCTTACCTCTATTTTCAATAAGCAAAAACGAACCTTTTTCTTAACTTGGTGGCAGTATACAGGATTCACGAGATTTTAGTTCTTGTTGTCACCTAAGAGCAAGCATTAATTCCTATTTCCAAGTGTTTATATCATGTGTTATTATTATACATTAATTATAACATTTTATTATTAATTATTATTATAATTGTTTTTTGTTTATTTACTTTTGTATTATTATTATCATGTATGTATTAAATATTGTGTTATAATTTTGATAAGTATATATAGCTATATATAGTCCAAATATATAGACATCAAACTCGCACTGTTTTCTCAGATAATAAACAGATAAAATAAATGAAGCTGCTTTTATTTTTTGAAAGCTTTATCAATAAACCTCCCAAAATAACAATCTTAAAATTTTAATTATTAAAGTGCTGATTTTTGAACTGGCAAAATGTGTCATTTTAATTTGCGGTCCATATGTTATTTAGTGATCCATCATGGCGTCGATTTTAACATGATTACATACAATTTAATTTAAAACAATAGACAGGTTGCACTCATATTTAAGAGCCGCCATTTTTTTGGTCAGGAATACATAGGCCAGCATAGGAAAAACATCATTTTTTTTAATATTTAAAGAAGCTTCAAAGCCTTATTTCTAGCTCGTAATAAGCTCATAAAGAATACGAAAGAATTTTGTTGTGTTGAAATAATTTTTTTAAATGGAAATTTAGGAGAAACGATGTTTCCCCTATGCTGGACAATGCATTAGGCACCACAAACATGGCGATTAAGCGCAAGGATGTGCAAGGGCTCTATAGTAATTTTTTTTTTGTTAAATTCATATAACAAGTGATTCACAATTAAAACTATTTTTTTAAATAAAGTTTTATGAAATTTTAATAAATTATATAAAAACAGTAAAAGTCAACATTTTTATAAATGAAATATAATTTTATTATTACATAATCATTAGCTACATGTACAACAATATGTAAGTACAGACAGCAATCAATCAGTTATTTTATATTTAAAACTTATATACAATTACACAATATATTTATGTCATACTTTACCCATACAAATATTCACAGGAGTTTGAAGTAACAAAAAAAACTAACAAAGTGACTTTCTCTTCACGTAACTTGCTGTCTTGTGGGGAAATTACATGTAATAAATTTATTTTTGTCGTAGTTAAAATATTCAGCAGGCAATAAATTAATTTTTGTCGTAGTTAAAATATTCTGCGAGAAATTAAATCAGTTAAAATAAAAAATGTCATAGCTAAAATATTCTGCATTATGCAATTAAATTTTGTTGTAGTTAAAATATTATGCACGAAAATAGATTATTTTTTTGTCGAAGTTAAAATATTCTGCATGTAGTTAAATTAATTTTGTCCTAGTTAAAATATTCTGCACGAAAATAAATAAACTTTTGTCGTAGTTAAAATATTCTGCATGAAATCAAATCCAATTTTGTCGTATTTAAAATATTCTGCATGCAAATAATTTAACTTTTGTCGTAGTTAAAATATTCTGCATGTAAATAAATAACGTTTTATTGTAGTTAAAATATTCTACATGTAAATAAATCGATTTTTTTGTCGTAGTTAAAATATTCTTCATGTAATTAAATAAATTGATCAACATTAGCGCTGGTAACTACATTACAAAACTAGCTATTTTACTTTAATATTAAAATATTTTATACAAAATTATCATTAAAGATAATTGGACGGATTATACAAACATTAATTAAGTATTTCAAACTAAAATGTCTGATGTAATGAGAAAAAGTTGATATTTATAAAATATTTGTCATTTAAGTTTTTTTTTTTTTTTTTTTTTTTTTTTTTTACTATATTTTTTTTCTATATTTACATAAGTATGAAATTTTATTAAAATATCTAAAAAAAATTTCATTACATCTTTTATAATATTTTACAAGTTTATGTTTGTTTTAATTTTAAAGGCACATTTTTAGTTTTTAAATATAAATTCAATAAAAAGCCCTTGGAGGTGAAATGTTTATTTTCTTGCCAATATTTGTTAAATTTAAAGTAAATAATTTTTTTTTTTTTTTTTTTTTTTTTTTACCATTAAAGCAATCGCTAACTAACATTGGCCAGTATAGGAAAATGACACATTTTGCCAGTTTAAATATACTTAACAATATTTTTGAGAGCATTGATGCTGTTAACAGGTTGAATTAGTACCTCAAGTATAGCAAGAAAAATAATAATAACCAAAAAGTAACTATTTTTCTAAAGAAAAAAGTCAAAAATGAAGTTTGTTCTATGCTGAGCAATGTTATTCATTGCTCAAGAAAAGCATTGAGAATGACGTCATGCGCACACACTATTGGCAGTTTAAAAGAATTCTTTAGACCATAAAAAACATTTCCTCCAAAAATTACATTTCAACATTTTTTTCAATTTTTTTCCCTTATTACAAAAATATTATTTATACCTAAATATATACACAATCAATATTTAACGGTCCATTCTAAAATTAAATATTAAAATAATTAAAATTACGAACTAAATATTAAATTAAATCCTAATTAAAATAATTCTAATAATTAGAAAAAACACATCTAAAAATTGTCTTGGTCAATTATGTATTGTTAATTAATTAATTATGTATTAATTACATTATCACAGTCACTAGTACATATACAATAGCCGACTTTCGTTACTAAAATTTTCATTGTTTAAAATTTGAGGAATTTATAAAAAAGAACAATTGACTGATAAAGGAACAACTGTTTTGAAGCTGACTATAAGCAATTTCGTTCATATCCGCTTCCGTTTCGACTTACTGCGCATGCGTAGTAAGGAGAAACGGAAGCGGATGTGACCGAAATCGCTTATAGTCGGCCTTAAAACTGTTGTTCCTTTATTAGTCAATTTATCGAAATAATAAAAACTTTGAAAATTTATAATTCAAAAGTCGTCTATTATTATTTATATTACATTAATGAGGCAAAAAGGATGCAAAATTTTTATGATAAATATGGATTTTACTTTGCAAAATAGAAAGTGTTTATATAAATAAGAGAACACGAACTTTCAGTTGAAATTTTAAAAGAAATTTATATTGCAGTGCTTCATCTAGCTCGCTCAATTTTGTTGCTAGCAATGTTATTTTTTTAATTTTCTCAACCCCATAATTCTCCAGAATAAAAATTTCGAAAGCTCTTCATTTTTTTTTTAACAATTTAGCAGATTTTTTTAGAATACATTAATTTTTAATTATCTTTTAAAGATACAAATAGCAGATGCGATAAAAAATTTCTATTTCTTATAATACAACAGGTATAAAATCGTTTTTAGAAATATAAAAAAAAAGTATTTTTAAGCATATATTATATAAAAAAAAAAAAAAAAAAAAAAAAAAAAAACGTTCTGTGAGAATATTTATGACTTTTTATTTAATTACGATCTAATAGAAAACTCCATTGCAGTTTCAAGGGTTACTTTTTCACTTATTTTTTAGTAAAGCACAACTTTTTAGTAGAATTTCTTATAAATTCGTGATATATTATGTAAAACCTAAATCACGATGAAATGAAAAAAAAAAAAAAAAAAAAAAAAAAAAAAAGATTAATAAATGTTACCAATGGATAAAGATAATTATATCCAAGAAAAATCGTAAAAAAAAGGAATTATAAAGCAAAAAGTACAAAACAATTACTTGCGATAAATGAAGTATTGAGTGTCCCATCTTGTCATCCTTTTTACAATAATTAAAACTATTAACATTTAAATTACAAAATATGCATGAGTCATCATATCATTATGATTTTGAAAGTTAATATCCATCATATTAAAAACCTCGATTGTTACATCAGAAATATGGATTTGAAAATAAATCAAAGTTCTTTTACTTGCAAAGAATTTCATTACAAAAAAATCACAAAATGTATTAATTAAAATAGTTTTGGAATAGCAACCAAAAGAGAGCAGTCATTTAACATAAAAACTCATCGGGAAAATAAATTGCGTATTGCGTATTTAAAGGAATATACCAGAGAAAAATATATAAGCATTTGTATCACAAAACACTTGATGGGACTTACATAAATAGCTTTATTTTGTCTCAAAACCCAACAGTAGCCCCGTAGCAGTGATCAGAAATTTCGATTTATGCAACCCGCACAACATTTTCATACTAATTTTTGCATATCATAAACATGAATAGTCACGCAAATTGCAACCTTAACAGTATTTTCACGCTCTCTCGTGGGGCTACATCAACATTCTGGTAAAAATTGTCAACAGTTTTTAAGATCCCATTTCAAGTTTATTCATTGAAATATGTGGTTTTATGTGGTCTATGGCTTTAAAGTTGTTATTAGTCAAATTAAGTATTTTAAAATTTGCGAGCAAAAATCTAATAAAAAAATAAAATGAGAAATTCTAAACAAGTATAGTCATGATGTCATGATCATAAAACCATTCACGATTGATATTAATTCAATTAACTATTACATATTACATTAAATAATTATAATTAACAAATCTAGCTTACAAAAATATAAGCTCACATTTAAAAATGTCTGTTTGTTTCTCACAAAGCAGCATTGTTAAAAAAAATATTCACAATATGTTACAGTCTTGAACGTAGCGTACAAGCAGAAGAAATTCACATTTTAAATAATTCTTGCGAGAACATTATTCAAATTAGTCTTTCTTCTGGCGGAGGCTTGAGCACGTTGTCTAACTCCACTCTGGGGTTACAATACTCTTGCTGGGACGGACTGTAGGTACCACGTGTCGCTCGCTTCTTGCGTGCTAGGCTGATGAAGACCGCGATACCAACAGCTGCGACCAGAACTAACAAGCAGATGATCGGAGTGATGATGAGTGCCAGGTTGATGCCGTCGTCTTGTCGTGTTGCTTCTTCAGAAACCTGCAAGTCATTTACATATTGATTAGAGTCTGATTTGTGATTATGTTTAGGAGGGAAGTTACTTAAAGGCATACTTTGAACAAAAAACATGTCTAATATCCTAAAAAACCTGAAAATTAACTTTGATTTGGCCGGAGTCATTGATTTCTAATTTATTTGACACTGGCGATCACTGACGTCACTGCTCGCTTGTTTTACGCGCGCGTAAACCGGGCAAGCTGTGACGTCAGTGACTGCCAGTGGTATTTTGTGAATAAAAATAAATTAGAAATTAAAGACTCCGGCCAAATCAACGTTGATTTTCAGGTTTGTTAGGATATTACACAATTTTTTTTTCAAGGTGTTCTACGCCTTTAATTGCAGGGTTGGGCTGTTTCTATTGCAAATCACGGCAGATTTTTACTGTCATAAAGTCTAACTTATTTTACGTGTTGCGTATATTGCCAAATTTATTTTTATTATATGTATTGATAAATTTATTTGTGAAAATATTCACCATGTTTGTGGTGCCTATTGCATTGTTCAGCATAGGGGAAACATCATTTCTACTATTTTTTAGCAAAAAAAAAAAAAAAAAAAAAATATATATATATATATATATATATATATATATATATCAAATGAACGAAATATTCTCATATTTTTCGAAATTATTATTAGCTAGAAATTAGGCTAAGATTGAGGTTTAAAGCTTCTTTTGCTGTTAAAAAAAACAAAAAAAAATGATATTTTTCCTATGCTGGCCTTTATATTCCTGACCAACAAAATTGCGACTCTTAAATATGAGTGTAACCTGTCGATATTACTTAAACCATCTACATGTATAATAATACGTGAACCAGCTATAGCTACTCACCACGTCACAGTTATGTCCGACAAACTCTCCCACACACTCGCAGGTATAGTTGATGGCTACTGTACACACAGGTAAGCATATGCCGTCATTCTGACACGGGGACAGAAGGCAGGGGTTCGGTTCTGTGCAGGTCAGACCGCAGTAAGAGCTGTTGTCACATTTGCACTTGAAGCTGCCGAGTTGATTGATACATTTACCGGCACCGCAGGGCTCAATACCGGACCTCATAGCAACCTCACATTCATCTGTGTCGATGTCGCATATCGGGCCTTCGAAACCTGAGGACATAATATAGCAATTTAACATGAGGCAATATGAATATGCATGAATGAATGAATGAATGAATGAATGAATGAATGAATGAATGAATGAATGAATGAATGAATGAATGAATGAATGAATGAATGAATGAATGAACGAAGGAAAGGAACGAGCGAACTAGACAAAGAAAGAAAGAAAGAGAGAGAGAGAGAGAGAGAGAGAGAGAAATTGTAATTTATTATTTTATTATAATAATTATTACGTGAATTAATAAAAACATTTATGATTTATAATTTTAAAAAGTACGTAAAGTATCCTAATAAATAACACTTTATTTATATAAATATTTATAATTTATTTTTAAATATATTATTATAAATAAAATTATAAATAAAATTACAATAAAAATTGTGATGCACCCCAAAAATATAAATGTTGATAAATTCTTGCAATGTATGATCATTGATCGTAAATCTTAAATATCAGACAATGATACAGCTAGATCAATGAAGCAGAGGCTTTACAGTAGGTGAAATGTAACGACTTATATTGTATATCAGAGTCAGACACTGCACATCCTACCATGATAATAATGATTAAGGGAGTAGGGTACAGACGTCGACCATTAGACTCAAACTTTTCTAGTCCAAAAAAATCTGAAATTTTTCACAATGATACTTCAGCTTGAGACAATTTCGAATATATAAAAATTTTGTGTGGGGTCACCGTGCAAATTAAATTTATATGATTTTTTGAAATTTTAAGCCCATAAGGCCCAATTTTAATTTCAATAATTTTTTTCCTTTTTTCGGGACGGTCAAACATCATGAAATTTTTATCACGGCTAGGTGTGACCCTTAGCTACAAAATGACACCAAATTTAGACCCAAAACATTTTCTAGTTTTTGAGATATAAGGTCGGTACCCTACTCCCTTAAGAACAATTTTAAGCTACATTAATGCTAAAGCTCACCAGTATCTCTGCAGTCACAATCAAAGTTCGCCAGACGATCAACACACTTGCCGCCATTGAGACAAGGCTGTGACCGACACTCGTCCACTTCTGTCTCGCAAAGCAGGCCCTCGTAGCCTGCGATACAGCGACATATCGGAGGCTGGACGTCCATGTCACACTGTCCATGAACACAGGGGGTTTGTTGACAGAACGAGAGTGCGCAGTAGTCACCTATGTAGCCTGGTGCACAGGTACATGTGAAGTTGTCACGTGTTTTCGGGTCTGTGAATATAAAACAGCAGCACGTTAGTTTCTACTGCAAAGTGTAGTCAAGAACTTCAACAGTCATAAGCTGCTCAAAAAAAAAAAAAAAAAAAAAAAAAAAAAAAAAAAAAAAACTAATAAAAATAAGTTACTGTTGAAAATGTAGCTTTTGTTTTTCCGAACTTCCGTTCATTTTATTTTCGGTGCAAATAGCACATCGTAAGCCAGAGATTTTATTAAATGTTAAACTGATCAAAATAAAAAGAAAAAAGCGCTTTAGATTTCTTGCGATTCCCTCCTTAAATATTTTTACGCATAAAAACTACCAAATCAAATACATCCAAATCAATCCCAATTAACAGATCTCCCCCCCCCCCCCCTTCCCAATACATGATCTCTAGCAATAATTGTTCATATATAGACGTACTGTTCATTGAAATGGGCAATATAATGAACACAATTTTTTTTTTAACAATTAGTTTTTTTTTTCTTGTTTTTTTTTTTCCGAGAATTAATTCTTTATGTTTAGAGTTTTGGATTTGAATTTTAGAATTTGCATTTAAATTACTGTTTCGATTTGTAATATAGTAAAGTGTTTTTCTATTTCGTGAAATAACGAAAATACACAATTGCAATATGTAAATACAAGAAAGTAAAATGTAAAATGATGTGATCACGGATTTATGCCACAGTTTGTAACAAAAATAAATAAATAAAGTTAAAAAAATCTCTAAGATATACGATAGCAAAACGTGGAAACAATAAATATTACGCCAAAAAAAATAATAATAATAAATAAATAATAAATAAATAAATAAATAAATAAATAAATAAATAAATAAATAAATAAATAAATAAATAAATAAATAAATAAATAAATAAATAAATAAATAAATAAATAAATAAATAAATAAATAAATAAATAAATAAATAAATAAATAATTAAATAATTAAATAAATAAATTAATAAATTATTAATAAATAAATAAATAAATCAATCAATCAATAAATAAATAATTAAATGAAAGGTTACTTACTGAAGACGTCGGCACATTGCGCACCGTTGTGACACGGCAGGTTGTCACACGTCACTTTCTTCAGCTTGTCACATCGCTCGCCCTCGTACTCCTCGGGACAGTCGCACTCAAACTTGGCGAGCATGTCGCGACATGTGCCGTTGTTCAAACATGGCGACGTGGCGCACTCGTTTATCTCCTCCTCACATCTGCACAACATATCAGTACAAACAATTAGTACCATAATTAGAGAAATAATTGGTAAAATTAGCCATAGACCACATAAAACAACATGTGCTTTTTAATGAATAAACACGAAATGTGATCTACAAAACTGATGACACTATTTACCAGAATGTTAATGCAGCCCCACGAGAGAGCGTGAAAATACTGTAAAGTATGCAATTTGTGTGACTATTCATGTTTATGATGTCAGAGACATGCAAAAATTAGTATGAAAATGTTGTGTGGGTTAAATCGAATATTCTGATCACTGCTACGGAGCTACTGTTGGGTTTTGAGACAAATTAATGTTATTTATGTAAGTCCCATCAAGTGTTTTGTGATATAAACGCTTATGTTTTCATGTTGTCTATGCCTTAAGTAATATGAAAATTAATTTCTTCACGTTAATTGATTGATTAATTAATTGATGATTAAGTCTATTCCTCATGTAATATGACAATTAATTAAATACGTAAATACTACAGACTGGGGTTTATGAGACAAAATGGCGAGAGCTCCTGTGAGATTGGCAGGTAGGCTTTTTGCTTCACAGCCTACTGCCAGTTTGCTTAATATTTTACTTGTAACTCTGGTCTCACGTATTAATATACTAGGCTCATATTTTATAAATGTTCAGTAGATTGTGAAGCAAAAAGCCTATCTACCAAACTTGCAGGCGAACTGTTTTTTTATACAATACAGCCTCTGTTTTGAATTGAATTGATGTAATTACGTAATAATTTTGCTAGCTCTTTTCTCAGCACACTTTGTGTAATACAGCATAATTTATGCTGATAAATTGCATAATAATTATGCTACAAATCATGGTTATTTACATAATTTACTAAAATGTTTGCTATATTATAGCATAAGTTGCTAGCGTGAGAGCAAGTTGTAGCTGTGACGTAGGTTCTGAGTCGCTGTACGACGGTTGCTCTCAGCGCGTTAATAATTAAAATTTTAAGATCGCAATTTCGCGAGGTTTAATAACACAATGATCACTGACCAACGAACTAAAATATCTGTCATTTTGATTGCCAATACCCTGAAAGTTGTATAGAGTAGAGGAGGCTAGAAAAATATAACTAGGCGTATATCATCTCACTCTACAGTACCCTTTTTGCTTGTGAGCCATGGTTTTTAACAATAAGTTAACTTTGATACCTAGCTGTCACATTCAAAAAGTATATTTTCGCGTGGTATCACACAGCCAGCAATGCATAAAAATTAGATAAAGAAGTAGTAAGTTATAATAATTAGAAATAAATGAAAATTAAAGACTAAATTCTTGCAGAAACGTATTATTATTAATAACAGTTAAAAATGTGCCATTCTTAAATTTTATCATCATAAAATGCAAATTTTGCAAAAAAAAAAATAAATAAATAAAAGATGTGTTGCCCATCTTTGTTTTGCAACAATGGCACGCTAAATTTTAAATTTTTATACCTGAGTTTTAGTTCGTTCAGAACTAATTGAAATATATATGGTCAGAATATATTGAAAAAAGCCATTGTTGACTGACACTTGATTATATTTCGATACATAACAATTAAATAAATATACCAACAAAAAAAAATTCCCCGAAATATTTAACCAATGGACCACTTGCAATAAAATGTTTTTAATTGTTGCAACGTGTAAGTGAAAACGATTTTTACATAAGAAATGCATTAAGAATTATTCAAATTATTTTAAAAAGTTCGTTCATTGCAAGTGGTCAATTGAATTTCACTTACATTACCGTACAAGTCACCAATAAAAAACACAAACTAAAAATATCTTTGAATCCCATTTGCAAGCACTATACAGTATACTATATATGTATATAATATAGAATAACACCAGCTACATAGTAATGTGGATAAAAACATAAAACTACAACTTTTAAGATTTTTATTCATTCTATATTATTTAGTAATAAACATAATAGAGATAAGCGACATAAAAAGATAAATAACACGCGAGATAAGCAGCGCACTTGCTTGCTCTCTCGCTCGCATGCATCATAATACGAGATTTTATCTACTGCAGATAATAATATTAAATATTTTCTACTTTAGATCACTTTATTAATGATATCACTTCATACCTTATTAATATTGATCTTTGAGGAAGAAATAAATGATTATTGATTTTTTTTTCTTTAATGTCTTTTAATAAATCAGGCAGTAAATCAGCTACTGCGAGACTTAACTAAAAAAAATTACACACATTTTTTTTTTTTTTTTTTTTTTTTAATATAGTGATGCATAATAATAAGACACATTTAAAAAAAAAATTTAAAATATTGTGTTTCCCCATAAGCATAATGTTAAATATCTATCACGCCTTTGATTGGTGCCACGTCCCCGCCGATAAGAACCATTTATTTTATTACATTTCACTCTTTTAAGGATAATTTTAATAAAATTGATTAATTAATTCAAAAAAAAAAATATATTAATTACTCTATTAATTATTTTTAAAGATTACGCAACCATATTTTTTTAAGGAGGTATTTTATTTTCTTTATTTTTAATATTATTTTGAAATATTTTAATATTAAATAAAAATTTTGTAAATAATTATTATTTTATATAACAATTTGTTAAATTTGGAAAAAACCATGTTCTTTTTATTAGCTAAATCAATTAGTATTGTTATGAAAAATTTATATTCACAAAAGAAAAAGTTCTCAAAAAATTATTTAAAATTGTTTTTCCCTCTTCTATTTGGTATGATTTCTTTCTAAAGAGGGAAATGGTTGTCGGCACCATAGCAAAAACAAAGGTTTTTCAGTAAGTTTGAACTTTACAACTTTATAACTGGAGAACTATTGGTCATCACATATAGTGACACTTAACCAAAATATAAATTAGTTATCTAGTAATAAAATGGCAGAGTGAGCACAATAAATTTTGAAAATAAATGCACTAATTAAGGTATTAAAAAATATCATTAATTCAAGAAAATCTCCCACCTCTTCTTACAATACCAACTAGGGTGAAAGATGAGATGAAGGGTGGGAGAAATAAGAAGATAAATGAGCACACATGTGTGAGCGCGCCACGGTCTTGTGTCTTCCGCAGGGTGCCGCTTTGTGTCTTGAAAGAGAAAGTAAATTTTCATCCCCAATGTAAGAATGCATGTAAGGTTTATTTTATATATTATTTTCTATAAAAATGATCCATGCGTGGTTTTCAAGTTAAAATTTTGAGATATAAGACAAACAAGACAAATTACCCTCCCACGATATGTTTTTCCATATTTATATAAGTTATGCTTGTAAGCTCAATTATCCGTGACCAACCTGCAGCAGGGGGTAAAAGTTCACTTAAAAGCAAAATTCTCTGTTTCCCTCTTTCGCTGAATCAAATGATATCATAAAATGTATTTAAATATTTTTTTGAGACTTTTTTCTTTTGTGAATATAAAACTTTCATAACAATACCAATTGATTTAGCTAATAAAAACAACATGGTTTTTTCCAACTTTAATGATTGTTATTTTATATAACAATATAATATTATACATACAAATTAAATTATTTTAATATGTATGTAAAAGTTTAATAATTAATTTTATAAATAAAACAAGAATGTATGCAAAGTTTAAAATAAAAGTTAACTAATAATACCATGCATATAGTAATTCATTTATCACATAATAGTCAGCAGATTACGAGATTGTAACTTTGAACTAGAATGAACCTCATTTTGAACTAGAGGTGAAAGTAAATTAAAGTATTAAAAATATCGGATGTTTAAAATGTATTTCTTTCCTGTAATACGACCCTGGTACGACCATTCGAGCTTACTGGTATAACTATATAAGGCTCCCCTAACTCAAATACATCTTGCCCTTACTTAACATTACGCTTACCAGGATATACACGTTCTTTTATGATTTTTTTCAGAGAAATTTTAATGAAAAGTACTAGACATACTTTTACTTGTTTTTAATCTACATAGACATTTTTTTAAACTGATAATGTTAATATTCCATAAATATTATGCAATTGAACTTTAAAAAAAAAAAAAAAAAAAAAATCACATAATTAAAAAGTTAAAATTTCTTTGGTGTAAAATTCATATTATCGCAATAATAATATTTTGTAATACTATATTGAGCATGTACAGTACTTACGTCCAGCCCTGGTAGCCAGGCAGACAGACACACGTGTAGTTGGCGATGTCATCCACGCAGGTCGCGTTGTTTTGACACAAATTGTCGATGCACTCGTCAATGTTCTCCTCGCAAGCGTCGCCGCGGTATCCAGTCAGGCACGAGCATTCGAAGTAAACCAGAGGATCTCTGCAAATATGAAACAGTTTGTACTTTGGATAAGTCGGCATCTTTTAGATAGCAAGATAGATAGATAGATAGATAGATAGATAGATAGATAGATAGATAGATAGATAGATAGATAGATAGATAGATAGATAGATAGATAGATAGATAGATAGATAGATAGATAGATAGATAGATAGATAGATAGATAGATAGATAGATAGATAGATAGATAGATAGATAGATAGATAGATAGATAGATAGATAGATAGATAGATAGATAGATAGATAGATAGATAGATAGATAGATAGATAGATAGATAGATAGATAGATAGATAGATAGATAGATAGATAGATAGATAGATAGATAGATAGATAGATAGATAGATAGATAGATAGATAGATAGATAGATAGATAGATATTCACTTACTTGCAAGCCCCGCCATGTTGACAGTCCGTATTGAAGCACAGCTCACACCCAGTATGAGGTAATGGAGAATCAGAAGGCTCAGTTAAGAAATGTCTCGAAGTCTCATTATTAGAAGCATTCAAGTTCTGAGCTGAGAAGAACGGCACTAAAATACCAGACACTCTGACCACCCCTAAACATCCCTTAAAAGGTAAGGAATGTCTGGTAGGCTGAACGAGCTGATCTACGTCATTGATATCGTGAACAGTGGTGCCTTCAGTGCCTGCCAAAGTGACGATCCCATTTCTTAACAATCTCTTCCAAGATTCCATTGAGACTGGCGGTCTGGGGTCTAGAGGTTCTTTCCTAGCTACCATATTGTCATCAGGATGTGAGATGAGACTTAGAATTGGCAGACCTTCTTCTAGCTTCATGACAGCCGTCGTCCAGTCTCCGTCATGTTGAACTGGACTAACTTTGGTGTTGACGTTTCTACCGTCAAAAGTATAGTCAGCGAACACAGTTCCATCACTGAGAACTGAGAGACGTAAGTGATCGTGCTCGTATGTGATCAGCACTAATGTGCCACCTGACTTAGATCTGTAGGTAACTTTAAGTTCAGGAGGTCCCCACCACGCTGAGTTCTCATCGTGTGTATTGACGGAGTATTTCAGTGCAGTTGGCCATACTGTGCCGTCAAATGTGGCATTGGCGACGCATTCGTATCCCTCGTCCAAGTTATTGCATACACTACCATGGGGGCAGTCTTGTAGTTGACAGAACTCCATTTCATCGCAGTGCTTGCCTTTGTAGCCAGCCGTGCAGTCACATCTGGAGGCAACATTAAATATTGTTAATTACATATATGTTAGACACTGCCATGAGAGCAGTTTTGAAGTTGGAGAGCGACAATATTAATTGGTATTAATTATGATACTATAAGCTGAGAATATATATAAATTTTACATATTTTAATATTATTTCATTATCCCTATACAATCAGCAGTAAAAAATAATTTAAATAAATAATGTATATATATATATATAAACGCATCTGCTTGCTAACAATTTTTACGATCTAAACCACTTAAATACTGTGAGAATCAATTACAGAAATATAATTAAGCAATAATGCACGTTTAACTATTAAATAATGAAAATTATACAAGATGTTGTTTATATATATATATATATATATATATATATATATATATATATATATATATATATATATATATATATATATATATATATATATATATATATATAAATTTGGAAGCACGAACTTAATTTTGTTTTGTACAAAAGTATGAGAGCTAATAATTAATCATTATAAAAATTAGTTGCCTCATTAAAACAAGTATAAATAATATTATTGACACATGCACGCAGTTTCAATACTGCTTGACTTACACAAAATCGTTCCAGGTGACCCTGCAAGTTCCCCCGTGGTAACATGGCTGCTCCACACACGAGTCATCAGACACGACGCCTTGTAAGACTGACTCGTTAGAGAACGAGACGGCGCCAAGTGGAGGCGGGATCTCTACGTCTGTGGCCACTAGAGGGAAGAACTCCACCACGAATGTTTGACTGCCGTTGCTGATCTGTCATATCATCATGGATATTAATATACAGTATAATATGCATTCATGTGGAAGTCGATACCATGTTGGATCAATCAATAACATGGATGGCATAGAAAAATAACTCATTTTATTATCAGTTTAATATTTTTGAGAGCATTGATGTTGTAAATATGTTGAATTAGTATCTCAAATATGTGAGAAAGTAACGATAAAAAAAATTCCCAAACGAAATTGATTTAACTTAGTTTGTCCTATGCTCGACAGCAATGTTATTCACTACTTTAGTATGGCCTCCATGAGCAATAAATATGACGTCATCCGCATACACCCCATATAATTAAAAAATAATCCTCGATAATATAAAAAGAAACAGTCAACATATTTGTATTGTTTAAATCTAAGAAAATTTTGTGAAAATTCCAATGATTAGCTTCAACATGATTAGTTTAAATAATTTTTCATGTACTACTTTTTTTTTTTTTTTTTTTTTTTTTAGAGTGCGTAAAATAAGTATAATTATGATTGTTATATTCCATCAAAAAACAATAACAACTTAAGTATAGGGTGTATGGTGTATGCGCATGACGTCATATTTAATGCGTTTGGAGGCCATACTGGAGTAGTGAATAACATTGCTCAGCATAGGACAAACTTAGTTTTAGGCAATTTTCTTTAGAAAGTCGCTTAATTTTTTGTTATTATTTTTCTCACATACTTGAGATAGTAAAATACAACCTATTAACAACATCAATACTCTCAAAAATATTGTAAAAGGCGTAGAACACCTTGAACAAAAAAATTGTGTAATATCCTAACAAACCTGAAAATCAACGTTGATTTGGCCGAAGTCATTGATTTCTAATTTATTTTCCATTCACAAAATGCCGCTGGCGGTCACTGACGTCACAGCTCGCTTGTTTTACGCGTGCGTAAACGGGGCAAGCTGTGACGTCAGTGACCGCCAGTGGCATTTTGTGAATGGAAAATATATTATAAATCAATGACTCCGGCCAAATCAAAGTTGATTTTTAGGTTTGTTAGGATATTACACAACTTTTTTGTTCAAGGTGTTCTACGTCTTAAAGTGTTTTTAAACTGTCAAAACGAGTTATTTTGCTATGATAAATGACTTACATATGTATAATATCTTACTAACATTTGTCACACTCACCTGCACGTCTTGGATGACACCCTTGAAGTCGCTGTAGTAAGGCTCAGCTCGGACCACGTGACCGGAAACACTGCCTGGGTTCAGCACTAAACATAGCACAAAATAAATATTAATTTTTTAGCTCGTTCTTTAAAGTAAAGTGAATCTCAATAACAGTGATTGGCTGACCAACAAAATAAGACACATTCATTGGTTGATCTTGTTGTTTGAGCCGATAAAAGTGAGTCGCATATTGAGACTGGAACTTTTTTTTGGGGGAAGTTTCTTTCATTCTTATCAAGTTCAAAGTTCTAAAAGAAGAAATAACAATAACTGACCATATGTATAAACGTAGTAAACAGGTAACGACGTCATGATTAGATGTTTTAAACAAAGGAACATTTTCGAAGCTTTCTCAATATTTGTGTTAGTTTATAGGGTGTATGCGGATGACGTCATATTTATTGCGCTTTGAGGCCATACTGGAGTAGTGAATAACATTGCTCAGCATAGGACAAACTTCATTTAAGCCAATTTTCTTTGGGAAATCGGTTAATTTTTTTGTTATTGCTATTTTTCTCATATACTTGAGATACTAATTCAACATATTTACAGCATCAATGCTCTAAAAAATATTGCATAGTGGTTTTAAACTGGCAAAACGATTTTTTGTCCTATGCCCCCATGTTATTGAGTTATCCAACATGGCGTCGACTTTAACATGAATGCATAGACCCTATAGAACGAACTTTTATTTACTTATTGAATAGGGTGTGTACGCATGACGTCATTCTGAGTGCTTTTCGATGCTCTTCTTGAGCAATGAATAACATTGTTCATTGCTAATGAAAATTAGCTTTTTTTTTTTTTTTTGCATACTTGAAACATTTTAATTCAACATGTTAACAACATCAATGCTCTTAAAAATATTCCAAAGTATTTTTAAGCTATGGCAAAATTTGCCATTTTCCTATACTGGCCTATGATATTTAGCGCTCACTTGTGGCGTCGAATTTAACATAAAGGAAACCATACATATTTTTTTTTTTTTTTTTATAAATATAATAACTTTATTTTTTTTTTTTTAAATTATTAAAATTTTATATAAATAATAATATATAACATATTTTTTAATTATTTATATAATTTTTTTTATTTAATAAATATATTATAATTTTAATAGTTTTTTAAAATTTACTTAATAAATTAAATTGATGTTTCTATGTTTAATATTGTGCACTATGTGCATACTTGATACTATAAACTTGCCCTCTTCAGGCTCTTCTACGTAATTAGTTACTAGGCTTGACTCAAAATCTAAAAGGAACTGGCCAGACTTCATAGGAATTGATTTTATATGACTTTTAAGATATTAGCAAAGTCAAATCTGCAATATTTTTATGAGAAAAATTCGTAACTAAATTAAAAATAATTATCAAAATTATCTTCTTTTCATACCTTATTTTGACTTGGCAAACGCGCTCAGGTGAGCGGAGGGGAAGTGAGGGAGTAGCAGGTGAGGGGAGCAACAGAGAGATAGATTGAGAGAGAGAAAAGAAAGAGCACATTATGTTTTTTTGGAAGTTCGAATTGTTATAATTCATAAATTAAATGTGAGAAAAAATTGAACTGACTTTTGCCGTGCTGCATGTATAATATCTGACAATACATTTGATCAATTTCAAATTTTTATCGCAATCTGTTCGCTCGTAATCCATTTATTAGTACTGTAAACTGTAGTATCCGATTTGGTACTTTGTTGAAAAGCAGGGGATTTACATATAACTTTTTTCTTTCCAAATCATACCACTAGACTAGCAATAAAAATTTCAAAATAAAATCATAGTCAAGAAATATTGTTTATTCTTAACGCATATTTAATTTAATTTGCAAGCATCCGCTTTGCAAAAATTTAAAAATGAAATGAAACTCCGCGTTCTTTGAATGTTTTGAAGCTGAAAATTGTTTTAGGGGTGTAATTTTGTACTTTTAAAAGATATCTTTAAGATAAAAAAACCTACAAAGTTAACAAAAATTATGAATAAATTAACTTATGAGCACTGTATTTACGCAACCCGCAGTACATCAACATTAAAAAAAATATATAATATTAATATTTAAACAGCAAAAGTAATAATGTCACTGAAGTAATTAGAATACTATCTTTTTATTAAATAGTCTTTTAAAATTACAAATTTGCACCACTAAAATAATTTTTAGCTTCAAAACATTGAAAGAACGCGAGATTTTTTTTCTTTTTTACATTGAATTTTGGCAAAGCGGATGCTTGCAAATTCAAATTCAAATTCAAATTCAAAATTCTTTATTCATTTCTTTCTCCTACAATCAGTATACAAAAACAATGCATCTGCCAAGGTTAAACATCTACAAAAAAATATAGACACTGAGAAATGATAGTCAAACTTACGCATACTAACGCATTTTAAAAAATGCCACTTTTTTACACAATAAATAATATTGTTATTAAAATTATTTATGAATATCACATATCTTTGGTCAAGATGTTTACAATAAGATTATTAATATTAAATTAAAAATCAATTAAAATCAATTAAAATAAAATAGAATAAAATAGTAGTGGACTCACTCTAGGGCCCGGACTTTGTCAATTTTAAGCGCAATAGCAATACATGGTAATTATACAACATAATGCTACAAATCATCTTCCAAGAATTCATTTATCGAATAATATTGTTTATTTAAAAGAAATATTTTGACTTGTCTAACAAATAATTTTTGATCAGTTTGTGTGCGAATTGAAATTGGCAACTTGTTAAAAATTGTTATGTTGCAAATAGGCTTACGTTAGAATAAGCAATTTCTGGACTTTAATTTTATTTTGAAATTTCTATTGCTAGCGGTATGGTTGCAAAGAAGAAAAAAAATTTTAATCTCATGTTTTTCAACAGATAGTTTACTAATAAATTAATTTTGAGCTAACAAATTGCGATACAAATTTCGAGTTGATAAAATGTATTGTCAGATATATATGCCGCATCGCAAAAAGTAATTTCATTAATTTTTTCCTTATACCTTTTATATTCGAACTATAACAATTATTCAACTTCGTAAATACAGAAATTTCTAATATGAGCTTTATTTCACTATTCAGAAAATTCTTTTCAGAGTACTTTCGGCTAAACTTAGATTAGATTAATGAACAAATAAAAAATACCTTTTGATGTGATTGCATTACATCATATATGTTACAATTGTATCTGACGAGTAACTTTACTATTTTATAACTAAATATTTCATATAAATATAACATATACCATGTAGGTACAGTGTGAAATTATTGTGTGCAAAGTTCGTTTAAAAACTATTTTGTCATTATTATGCACCTTGCGATTGAAAATTCATTTCAATCCTTTTGCATTTTTCGCGCGTATTGTTCCTTCACCAAGGTCATCAATCCTGACGTCAGAAAAAAGCGCTGTTCTGATTGGTCAACAATCCTGACGTCAGAAATGAGCACTGCTCTTATTGGTCTTATTCTCCCACCTTCGTACTGCAGCATATTCAGCTGGAGCAGAGGTAGAGCCAGGTTGCCGCGACAACAATCCTGACGTCAGAAATGTTCATTTAAGGGATGGGCTTAATTTTTTTTTTGACCTTAGGGTGCGTCGCTTGCCCGCGGCTAATGTATTTTAGTAAATGAAATATTAGTTAGGAAACTTTAAAAAATACTTGTCTCTAGCCTGGTCAGTTGCTTTAAGCCTCTTCATTCCCTGCCTGTATTGATAAAATATTTCATTGTCGTGAAATTTAACCATGATTTTGTGCTGTTCACAGAATGACAATTTTTTTTTTATTGCTTATGTGGACCACCTACCCACTCAAAAAAGCTTTAATAATCGCGTAAATTCAAGGGGCATTTTCTGATATATATTTTTTGTATTTTCATATCAATTTTTTCTTTGCCTTTTTTTTTTTTTTGTATTTTTTATGTAATTATCTGATGTTTGCTGTATTGTATACTGGGACTGAAGAGGCCTAAACTAATTTGATATCACAAATATAGTTGTAAATGAACGGCTATGTGTAATGTAATCTCAACGCAAATTAAACAAATAATTTCTGACTTGGACCGGAAAAGAAGAACTATATTTTCATAATAATTCTTTGTATTCTTTATTTTTAGCAAAATAAACACTAATTTTCAAATAAAATCGAGTAAATTTAAAAAGGAACATTTTATTGTCCTGAAAAAAGTTTTTTAAACTAGTTGTAAAAAAAAAAAAAAAAAAAAAAAAAAAAAAAAAAAAAAATTACACTTTACAAAGTCGCGGCTACCTGGAGCACCTTATATATTATGACACGTGAGAATTCACCAGGTAGCCGGAAATTTGTAAAGTGTAATGGGTCATATTCGACGTAAATTTGTAAAGTGTAGAAATTTCATTTGCACGCGAGATGATCAAAATTTGTTTCTACTTAGCTAAAACATTGAAGTCAAAAAATATAATAAAGAAATTAATTTTAATAAAAATTTTTTTAGAAAATGTAGTATAATATAATTCAATTTATTAATTAATTATTAAAAATAAATTAAAATATTATATTTATTAAATTTAAAAATTATTATCAATTATCCTTTTCTGCTATAAATATTGTATAAACTTAAAAATTATATTCAAATTTAAAATACATTTATCCATTTCTTTCATCCTACAATCAAAATACAAAAAAGTGTTTCTGCTTAGGTTATTAAATTTTATATAAGCAAAGAAGACTTTTTTGTATTTTGATTGTAGGATGAAATAAATAAATAAATATATTTTAAATTTGATAATTTTTAAGTTTCTAAAATATTTATAGTAAAAACGATAAATAATATTAATTATTTTTAAATTTAATAAATATAATATATTAATTCATTTTTAATAATTAGTCAATTAATTGAATGGTCCTCTTCGACAACGGCGTGCCACGCCCCCTTCGCGACCTTGAGCAAACAAACCAGTGGCAGAAAGTCGCTCTACATGCAAATAACATAGGAGTTATAGCTAAAAGGACCATTTTGTTAGAGAGGGTTAAAATTAACGCAGGGACTTCAAACTTGGTGGATGTTAAGACAATTAAATTAACTTTAAGTTGTCCAAGTTTCAACCCCCAGATTAACCCCTTTCACCCTTTTTAGGGGTGGTGAACATAACTATATTCGATTACTAGGGTGCACAGTAGACCTCGTGATAACCCAATCTGGTGCCGGTTTTGGTGACCAATAAAGGTCATCCGTGGGGGGTAAGAAACATTAGTTCATAAATATGAGACGCCACATTCAATTTGACCACCCCCTAGGGGTGGTTTGGGGGTGAAAACCCCCCAAAATCAAAGTTCACCGATTTGCATGAAACAAACGTCCTGACCAGGGGTAACTTGACCTTGCGAGTACAATGATGACCACTAAAATTGTTAAAACCTAACCCCTGATGACCCCTGAGGACCCAGGGGTCGGTTGACCCTTAAAATTCGAGTTCTCTGATTTCGATGGAAAAAACGGTCTAACTGGGGTAACTTGACCTTGCGAGAACAATGATGACCACTAAAATTGTTAAAACCCAAACCCTGATGACCCCTGAGGACCCAGGGGTCAGTTGACCCTTAAAATTCGAGTTCTCCGATTTCGATGGAAAAAACGGTCTGACTGGGGTAACTTGACCTTGCGAGAACAATGATGACCACCAAATTTTTTTAAACCCAACCCCTGAGGACCCAGGGGTCGGTTGACCCTTAAAATTTGAGTTCACCTATCTTGATGGAAAAAACGGTCTGACTGGGGTAACTTGACCTTGCGAGAACAATGATGACCACCAAATTTTTTTAAACCCAACCCCTGAGGACCCAGGGGTCGGTTGACCCTTAAAATTTGAGTTCACCTATCTTGATGGAAAAAACGGTCTGACTGGGGTAACTTGACCTTGCGAGAACAATGAAGACCACAAAAAATTTTTAAACCCAACCCCTGAGGACCCAGGGGTCGGTTGACCCTTAAAATTTAAGTTCTCCGATTTCGATGGAAAAAACGGTCTGACTGGGGTAACTTGACCTTTCGAGAACAATGATGACCACCATTGGTCATCCCTGTCAGCCTGTTTTTTCCTTTGAAATCGGAGAACTCCAATTTTAAGGGTCAACTGATCCCTGAGTCCTCAGGGGTTGGGTTCAAAAATTTTTGGTGGTCATCATTGTTCTCGCAAGGTCAAGTTACCCCAGTCAGACCGTTTCTTCCATCAAGATCGGTGAACTCGAATTTTAAGGGTCAACCGACCCCTGGGTCCTCAGGGGTTGGGATTAAAAATTTTTCGTGGTCATCATTGTTCTTGCAAGGTCAAGTTACCCCAGTCAGACCGTTTTTTCCATCAAGATCGGCGAACTCAAATTTTAGGGGTTAACCGACCCCTGGGTCCTCAGGGGTTGGGTTTTAAAAAATTTGGTGGTCATCATTGTTCTCGCAAGGTCAAGTTACCCCAGTCAGACCGTTTTTTCCATCAAGATCGGTGAACTCGAATTTTAAGGGTCAACCGACCCCTGGGTCCTCAGGGGTTGGGTTTAAATTTTTTTGGTGGTCTTCATTGTTCTCGCAAGGTCAAGTTACCCCAGTCAGACCGTTTTTTCCATCAAGATCGGTGAACTCAAATTTTAAGGGTCAACCGACCCCTGGGTTCTCAGGGGTTGAGTTTAAAATTTTTTGGTGGTCTTCATTGTTCTCGCATGGTCAAGTTACCCCAGTCAGACCGTTTTTTCCATCAAGATAGGTGAACTCAAATTTTAAGGGTCAACCGACCCCTGGGTCCTCAGGGGTTGGGTTTAAAAAAATTTGGTGGTCATCATTGTTCTCGCAAGGTCAAGTTACCCCAGTCAGACCGTTTTTTCCATCGAAATCGGAGAACTCGAATTTTAAGGGTCAACTGACCCCTGGGTCCTCAGGGGTCATCAGGGGTTGGGTTTTAACAATTTTAGTGGTCATCATTGTTCTCGCAAGGTCAAGTTACCCCAGTTAGACCGTTTTTTCCATCGAAATCGGAGAACTCGAATTTTAAGGGCCAATCCGACCCCTGGGTCCTCAGGGGTCATCAGGGGTTGGGTTTTAATAATTTTAGTGGTCATCATTGTACTCGCAAGGTCAAGTTACCCCAGTCAGGACGTTTGTTTCATGCAAATCGGTGAACTTTGATTTTGGGGGGTTTTCACCCCCAAACCACCCCTAGGGGGTGGTCAAATTGAATGTGGCGTCTCATATTTATGAACTAATGTTTCTTACCCCCCACGGATGACCTTTATTGGTCACCAAAACCGGCACCAGATTGGGTTATCACGAGGTCTACTGTGCACCCTAGTAATCGAATATAGTTATGTTCACCACCCCTAAAAAGGGTGAAAGGGGTTAATCTGGGGGTTGAAACTTGGACAACTTAAAGTTAATTTAATTGTCTTAACATCCACCAAGTTTGAAGTCCCTGCGTTAATTTTAACCCTCTCTAACAAAATGGTCCTTTTAGCTATAACTCCTATGTTATTTGCATGTAGAGCGACTTTCTGCCACTGGTTTGTTTGCTCAAGGTCGCGAAGGGGGCGTGGCACGCCGTTGTCGAAGAGGACCATTAAATTATACAATGTAATCAAAGCTTTTCAGTCTAAGACTTTTACCTTCGTGCCGTTTATGACTTTCATGTTTATTTTAATTGATAATGTAAACAAATGTCGATCTTCTCGCGTCCAGATGAAACTTCTACACTTTTCAAATTTCCTTAGAAAGACACATTTGCACTTTACAAAGTTGCGGCTATCTGGTGAATCCTCACCTGTTATCAGAAGCTCCAGGTAGCCGCGACTTTGTAAAGAGTAGATCGCTCATTCTACGGAAATTTGTCTAGTATCTTGACGCGAGAGGATTAATAATTGTTTATGTTATACCAACTTAAAAGGTAGTAGAGTACCGACCTTATAGCTAGAAGTGTTTCGGGTCTAAATTTGGTGTCATTGTGTAGCTAAGGGTCACACCTAGCCGTGGTAAAAATTTTATGATGTTTGACCGTCCCGAAAAAAAGAAAAAATTATTGAAATTTACATTGGGCCTTATGGGCTTAAAATTACAAAAAATCATATAAAATTAATTTGCATAGTGACCCCCCAAATTGTCTCGAGCTGAAGTATCATTGTGCAAAATTTCAGATTTTTTGGTCGATAAAAGTTTAATTCTAATGGACGGCGTCAATACCCTACACCCTTAATTAAACGACTATTTTCCAACTTGGACCGAAAATCATAAAAAGAGGAACTATTTTCACAATAATTCTTTGTACATTCTTTACATCAAGCATAACGAATACTTTAATTTTCAAATGAAATCGAGTAAATTAAAAAAGTTACATTTTATTGTTCTAAAAAAGTTTTTTAGTATGACTAAAACTTGCGGTTAAAATTTAAAAGTGAATATTAAACTATAAAAAAATAACTATATCTACTCTTTGTAAAGTTGCGGCTACTTGGAGCTTCTGATAACAGGTGAGGATGCACCAGGTAGCCGGAAATTTGTAACTTATAAATGGGTCATTCTACGGAAATTTGAAAAGTGTAGAAGTTTCATCTGGACGCGAGAAGATCGAATTTGTTTATAAATCAATTTATCAATTTTCCTAAAACATTTCAGTCCAAACTTATGTTGGAAGAAATAGTGAGTTTTAGTTTTAAAATGTATAGAGAATGCTATCGAATATAATTCAATTTATTAATTAATTATTAAAAATTGATTAAAATATTAAATTTATTAAATTTAAAAATTATTATCATTTATCCTTTTTTACTATAAATATTTTCAAAACTTAAAAATTATATTTAAATTTAAATGAAATTTAAATCCTACAATCAAAATATACAAAAGAGTATCTGCTTAAGTTATGTAATGTGCAATAACCAAAGCAGACTTTTGTGTATTTTGATTGTAGGATGAAAGAAATGGATAAATATAATTTAAAAATGAATACAATTTTTAAGTTTATAAAATATTTATGGTAAAAAAAAAATAATATTATTTTTAAATTTAATAAGTATAATATATTAATTTACTTTTAATAATTAGTTAATAAATTGAATTAAATCATACCACTACCACGTAATCAAAGCTTTTCAATCTAAGATTTATACCCTCCTATCGTTTATGACTTGCATGGTTTAAGGCGGGAAATCAGCTACTGCGGGATTTGACTAAAAAGTTGTAAAGACAGAAAAATCTGAAATTTTGTTCAGTGATACATTAGGATATGGTAACTTCAAAAATATAAAAATTTTGGGGGGTCACCATGCTAGATTTTGAATTATGATTTTTTGAAGTTTTAGTCCCATAAGAGCCCATGTTATCAATAATTAATTTCTCTCTTATCTGATGGTCTCGGGTTCTGAAAATTTTATCATAGGTAGCTGTTACCATTGACTTTCAAATGGCATCATAAAATTGGGAAGTTTGCTTTTTAAATTCTGAGTTACAAGCCATCTATATACAACCCTTAACTAAGTTGTTAATGTAAACAAATTTCGATCTTCTCGCGTCAAGATGAAACTTCTACACTTTTCAAATTTCCGTAGAAAGACCTATTTACACTTAACAAATTTGCGGCTATCTGGTGAATCTTCACCTGTTATCAGAAGCTCCAGGTAACCGCAACTTTGTACAAAGTAGATCGGTCATTATACGGAAATTTGTCTAGTATCTTGACGCGAGAGGATTGATATTTGTTTATGTTACCAACGTAGTTAAGGAAGTAAGGTACCGACCTTATATCTAAAAAACTAGAAGTGTTTTGGGTATAAATTTGGTGTCATTGTGTAGCTAAGGGTCACACCTAGCCGTGATAAAAATGTCAAGATGTTTGACCGTCCCGAAAAAAAGAAAAAATTATTGAAATTAACATTAGCCCTTATGGGATTGAAATTTCAAAAAAATGCACCGTGACCCCCCAAAATGTTTATATATTTGAAATTGTCTCAAGCTGAAGTATCATTTGCAAAATTTCAGAAAGTTTAAGTTAATTGCCGACGTCGGTACCCTACTCCCTTAATTAAACGACTAATTTCCGACTTGGACCGAAAATCATTAAAAGAGGAACTATTTTCACAACAATTCTTTGTACATTCTTTATTTCAAGCATAAAAAATACTTTAATTTTCAAATGAAATCGAGTAAATTAAAAAAGTTACATTTTATTGTTCTAAAAAAAGTTGTTTAGTATGACTAAAACTTGCGGTTAAAATTTAAAAGTGAATATTAAACTAGTTGTAAAAAAATATCTATATCTACTCTTTGTAAAGTCGCGGCTACCTGGAGCTTCTGATAACAGGTGAGGATTCTCCAGGTAGCCGGAAATTTGTGAAGTATAAATGGGTCATTCTTCCGAAATTTGAAAAGTGTAGAAGTTTCATCTGGACGCGAGAAGATCGAAATTTGTTTATAAATCAATTTTTCAATTTATCTAAAACATTGAAGTCAAACCTTATGTTGAAAGAAATAAGTTTTAGTTTGAAAATGCTTATAGAATGCTTTGAATATAATTCAATTTATTAATTAATTATTAAAAAATAATTAAAAATTATATTTATTAAATTTAAAAATTATTATCATTTATCCTTTTTACTATAAATATTATCAAAACTTAAAAATTATATTCAAATCCAAAATATATTTATCCATTTCTTTCATCCTACAATCAAAACACACAAAATTGTATCTGCTTAGGTTATATAATGTGCTATAAGCTAAGCAGATACACGATTGTGTATTTTGATTGTAGGATGAAAGAAATTAATAAATATATTTTAAATTTAAATATAATTTTTAAGTTTTTAAAATATTTATAGTAAAAAAGATACATAATATTAATTATTTTTTAATTTAATAAATATAATATTTTAATTCATTTTTAATAATTAGTTAATAAATTGAATTATATTTCACTACGTTTAGAAAATCTTTTAAAAATAAAATGAAAACTCTCCTCGCTTCGTTATTTTGACTTTCATATGTTGTAACTAAATTGGTAATATAAAAAATTACGATCTTCTTGCGTCCAAATGAAACTTCTACACTTTACAAATTTCCGTAAAATGACCCATTTACACTTTACAAATTTGCGGCTATCTGGATAATCCTCACCTGTTATCAGAAGCTCCAGGTAGCCGCGACTTTGTAAAGAGTAGATCGCTCATTCTACGGAAATTTGTCTAGTATCTTGAAGCGAGAGGATTGATATTTGTTTATGTTACCAACTTAGTTAAGGTAGTAAGGTACCGACCTTATATCTCAATAGCCAGAAGTGTTTTGGGTCTAAATTTAGTGTCATTGTGTAGCTAAGGGTCACACCTAACCATGATAAAAATTTCAAGATGTTTGAACGTCCCGAAAAAAAAAATTTAAATAAACACTGTGCCGTATAGGCCTAAAATTTCAAAAAAATCATATAAAATTAATTTGCACGGTGACCTCCCAAATTTTTAAAGGAAAAATGGTTTTGAGGCTGACTATAAGCAATTTCAGTAACATCCGCTTCCGTTTCTCCTTACTACGCATGCGCAGTAAGTCGAAACGGAAGCGGATGTGAGCGAAATTGCTTAAAGTCGGCTTCAAAACAGTTGTTCTATTCCTTTATCAGTGAATACAAATTTATCAAAATATATATTTAAAATTGTCTCAAGCTGAAGTATCATTGTGCAAAATTTTAGCCTTAAGTTTAAATAGAGAAAAGTTTGATTCTTATAGCCGATGTCGGTATATTCCCTGCTACTATAATACACACACGAGGCACTGTTAATAAAATTACTAAGTTATAGAACATTTTAATTTTTAGCGTAATGTTATTTAATTTATTAACTAATTATTAAAAATTAATTAAAATATTATATTTATTAAATTTAAAAATTATATATTCTTTTTTACTATAAATATTTTAAATATGTAAAAAGTTATAATTTTTTAATGTAATTAATTTAAAATTTATTTTAAAATTTTAGCTACAAATTTTAGTCATATTAAAAAACTTTTTTTTGGACAATTCAGATTTAAAATTTACACGATTTCTTTTGAAAATTTGTGGTTGTTTTGTTGGAAATAAAGAATGCACAAAAAACTATTATGAAAATATAGTTCCTCTTTTAAAGATTTCCAGGCGAAGTTATTTATGCGTGTTATTTATGTTTCCGACGTCAGAAACATGCAAAAATTAGTATAAAAATGTTGTGCGGGTTGCATAAATCGAAATTTCTGATCACTACTATAGTTGGGTTTTGAGACAAATTAATGTTATTTATGTAAGTCCCATCAAGTGTTTTGTGATATAAATGCTTATGTTTTTCTCTGGTCTATCCCTTTAACGATATAAATTACGTAACTAAAACTTGCAACTTACCGTCCAAGCCGACCGTATTGAGAGCATTAGGTACAGCCGCTGCTGAAATTACCCCCGTCTGTCTCTTAGTCCTCAACATCATCCCTGAGTTAGCATTGGTTACTGCGGGGTTATCTATGAGATCACTGTTGATTCCCATTGGTTGAGACAGCTGAGACGGTGCTGTGATTGGTTGAGCAGAGTGCAGTAACTGTGCAGGTCTTACAGGCATACCACCCAGGTATAAGACCTGAGCATTGAGAGGCGCCGCTGAACTGATCGTCTTCTTGAAGTACTCGGTACCGTTGATACGAACTTCCACCAGAGCAACGTTGCGAGTGATCTGGAAATAAACAAATATATTTATTTCACCTTTTTGTGACAGCAAAAGAAAAATCCAAATGTTAATAATAGGCACATTGTCACTAGATGCATGGTTTTCACCATAAAATTTGGAGTTTATCGGTTAAAAAAAGTGCTTAAAAATGTCTATGGCTTAAAACACGTAATAGTATGTCTAGTATTTCTCATTTAAATTTCTCCGAAATCGGTGGAGTAGTTTTCTTAAAAATCGCAAAAAAACAAAAAAAAAAACGTGTTTTTCCCCATAAGCGTAATATTAAATTAGGGGACTCTTAACTTTCCCCGCACTCTAAACCGTTAGCCTCCAATAAAAAGAGTGCCACGAATGCATGGTACCTCATGTAAATGTAAATTGTGTGGTGAGCCATGTGATCAATATCATTGGCTGAAATGTACTAATCGTAGCATTAGCCTAACAGCTTTTATGCTCAGGAATAATGTATTATGTATTTAATTAATTTCATAGTATTTAATATTATCATATTTTGTAAGTTTTTATGTTATGTTGCACACCAAGTGTGGTTAATGAATAAAATTAATTAAGATAGCAGATGGCCGACTGATATCTCGCAAACTAGACGGTTGTGAATTATAATATTAACACAAAGTAAAGAAGAAATGTTACTTCAAAGTAAACATTTGAAAACACGATCAAATTTTTAAGTTATTCCACTTTAAAAATTAACACTGCAAATGTGGAAATTCAAATTTTAGAGGAAAATTTGAAACTTTTTTAAACTCAAAAATAAGTATTATTAAAACTTTTTGGAACCAAAGAAACATTTTTTTCAAATTTACTCGATTTCATTAAAAAAATATAGTTATTATTGTTTTGCTGGAATTATTGTACGTACAAATAATTATTGTGATAATATAGTTTCTCTTTGAGCGGTTTCCGGTACAAGTCGGTCCCCCACCGCCTTAAGGCGGTGGAGGACCGACTTGTACCGGAAATCGCTAAAAGAAGAACTATATTTTCCCAATAATTTTGTGTACATGATTTAATTCCAATAAAACAAACACTGTAATTTTAAAATAAAATTAAGAAAATTTAAAATAAAATATTTTTTTATACCAAAAAAATTTTTAATGTTATTTTTAATTGTAAAAAAGTTTCTAATTTGACTAAAATTTCCCGCTCAAATTTAAATTCCCACATTTACATGTTATCTTTAAAGTGTAATAAATATTTGATCGTATTTTCACATATTTGTCATAACTAAATTTTTAAGCAACATTTCTTCTTTACTTTGTGTTATTATTATTATTCGCAACTGTACTACTTTGAGAACATTAGTTTACAACTACTTGTAAATAGTAATTCACTTCCCACTTGAATAATTATATAATGTAATATTTAATAAATCAATAAAAAATTAAAAAATATATTAAACCATAAATTACTATTTATTTATAAATTATAAAAAAATTAATTTATGTAATATAATATAATTATATATTTTTTTAATTTAGTAAAAATTACTAACATTTATTTATTGTTATTATTATTTTAAATAACGAATTGGAACCCCGTCAAATATATAATTGAATAAGAATAAAAATATTTAATGACCTAGGCAGTTCATAGTAACAATCAAAGTTACAACAAGCATTGGTCTTGTCAAATAAAACTTAAAATAATATAAAAAAAGGAAGATAAAGTAATATAATGATAATACTAGCAATAACAACAAGAATACAAATAAGAAAATGAATCACACAACCATAAGAACTCTATTAAACGATGTACAAACATTATAATGAAGTTTGAGAAAATGTGTTATTATCTGTATAATATTCCAATGTTGTATGGGTGGTGAACAAACGGGTACTTTGCCTATCAAAATTTACAACGTCAAGGCTGGTTTATGAGCTAGCAGGTGAGGAGTTATTTGTAACGGAACTACAATTGAAATTTAAACTATTAAAAACAGATAATTACATTAAATTTGTTAAGGATAGATTAAGTAAAACTGAAGATATCAGCCTGGCCTTCTATAATACCCCTGCATTTAATATTAATGGGTGGAAAGGCCCAAACTGTACAGACGGGCATGTTATTACCTGTTATGCGGTGCATGGTTTCCACCATGCAATCTGTCAGATTAAAGAATATCACGAGTGTAATGATAAATGTGTATGTTTGTTATGTGGTGGCCTATGTATACTAGGTACCACTTACTTCATTGTCCATCTCGGACCCTATCATTAAGTCAATATGCAAAAATGTAGACTTATAGAGTGCAATGTAAATATATAATATGTATAAGTACACCTTGGTGTTTAATAAATAAAATAAAAATTATTTACATTTCTTAAGATAGAAGGCAAATTGTCCTAAATTTTAGCAGCTACAAAATATGAACTTCTTTCAAATAGTTTAGTTGAATGTTTTGGTACAGCTACTATGGAATTATTACAAGTGTTATAATTATGTATGGTGTAATTTGTTTTATAGGATCCAGCATTAGATCGTTTGTACATTGCACAGGTTAAAATAAAAATTGAAGGAATATTGAAAATTTCTAGTTTTGAAAATTGTCCATGATATGAGTCCAAATATTTGAAACCAAGGATATTTGTTACGGCTTTTTTTTTTTTTTTTTTAATTTTTTTGCATTGAAAATATACAAAATTGCATTCATCGAAGTCTCCAAGCTAAAAAAGTTGCATAGTTTTCAGGGGCTTTGTAGTGTCTGCGCATGACGTCATACGCCATACTGAAGTAGTGAACACCATTGCTCAGCATAGGAAAAACTTAGTTTTAGGCAATTTTCTTTGATAGATCTGTTCATTTTTTGTTATTTTCTCACATACTTGAGATACTAATTCAACATATTTACAGCATCAATGCTTTCAAAAATATTGAATAGTGTTTTTCAACTGGCAAAATGAGTTATTTTCTTATGACGACCATGTTATTGAGTGATCCAACATGGCGTTGACTTTAACATGAATGCATACACCCTATATAAGATGATGTATAGTATGCATCTTGCAGGCATCGAAGTCTCCACGCCAATCAAGTTGCATAGATCCTAGGGGCCAGGTACACATACCTGTATAAGATGACTATTTCCGTCGTCTAGTCGTGTACCTCCGACCGAGTACGACTCAGGTAAAGAAGAGTTAAACTGAATCCTGACGTGAAGTTCTCCTCCCTCAAGCTGAGCCGCGATGACCGTGTCGTCTGCAGGCTCAGCGCCAGGTCCCAGGGCAGGGCCCAGGTGGAAGATGGCTCCTTGTTGCTGACGTGTTCTTATGAACATTGATACAGACACCACTTGACGTAGAGCACGTCGTGCCTCGTCAGCCACTCGGACAGTCACGTGACCTCCTGAGGCTTTCTCATGACCGAAAGTAGCTGCCGTCATATCTAAGCAAAGCACACAAACGTAAAGTCAATTAAAATTACGCAAATTAACAGCAATTTACTACGTATCAATATGTATACGTGACAATTCAACACTAAAATTTGGCCTCCAAAAAACTTTTGACAATTTTACATTAACAAAAAAAAAAAATAAATAAAAAAAAAAAAATAAAAAAAATCGCAAATTTTTCGTTAACGCTTTATATTGAATGATATGAAACTTTATTATAATTCTCTCTGTCTCTTCTCATTCTGTCTTTTTTTTCTCACTCTCTTTATTTAACAAAATAAAAGAATGTTATTGTTTAGCAGGATATATAGATCCCAAGAATCAAAGAAATCAATCACACAGTTGAACACATAATTGTTATGATTTATAAGATAAAATAAGAATAAAAATATAAAAAAAACGGAGAAAATATAATTTTAATTGAAAATTATAGTATTTGTATTTCTGAATATCAAAAATGACTAATAAAGTGTTTTGAGACCGACTATAAATACTATAAATTTGAAATATATATATATATATATATATATATATATATATATATATATATATATATATATATATATATATATATATATATATATATATATATATATATATATATATATATATATATATATATATATATATATATATATATATATATATATATATATATATATATATATATATATATTTATGCATTTTTTTTTTAATAAAGGCAATTATTTATTTATTTTATTTATAATCAATTTCACTAACAAACAGGTATTGCCTTGTATGAAGCGGTAATACCTGTTAAAGTAATTTTGGCCACCAAAAGTGACCAACTAGAGTGAGACGATTCTGAAGATACGTAAAGCGGAGTATATAAGGGGGTGTGGCAAACTTTGCTTTAATTTTTTAATTAAAAGGAAGAGGCGCACCAGCTCCATATGACATTTAAAATCATTTTCATAAATAGTAGATAGTACTAAATAGTGGATTAAACACATCTTAAAAATATCTAATGTCTTTTTTGCTCCTTTAATTTCTTTTTAAGTCAAAATCCTATCTCGGCTATCGTATAGCTAACCTTTCTCGCACGCTCCCGAAAACTATGTAACTATGACTTACTGTATTGACACGTGTGTCCTAAGAAAGGTCTCTCGCAGGCACACTGGAAGTCCCTCCACAGGTCAGTGCACACACCACCACTGTGACACGGGTTAGGTTTACATTGAGGAGTACGAGGACATCCGGCCTCTATACCGGTCAACGTAGATATGGCAACGTCACCTTGGTCTTCAGAGTCCATGCCTGTCTCGAAACCTGGGGTGGGAGAACAACGTTAGTTAACATTTCATTAGAATAATTTCGACGTCATAAAGTGAGCACTAATTATCATCAGCATGGTATGGGAAAATGGCACATTTTGTCAGTTAAAAATTTTTTGCGCTAATTTTTAGGGCATTGATGCTGCAAATATGTTGAATTATATGTTCTCATGTATAAGAGCAAAACAATAATAACTGCATAAAAAAAAAAACTCCCTCCTGAGCAATGTCAATTGTCAATCATCACTACAGTATGGCATTGAATTAAGTGCATTTAATATGACGTCATGAGCATACACCCTATAAGCAATGAAAATTAAGCTTGTGTAATTAGCAAATAATTAATTGATTAATTAACTACAGGTAATTAATTAATTAACAAAGTGGACATACCTTCCTCTGCAGGTAAGAGCCACTTTCCATTGACCACGACGTCCTCCATACAGCCCACAAAACTTGCAGACTTTCTGAAGAAGTTCTTGGTTCCTCCCAGGTTAGTGATGGGAAAGCTGGTCGGATTACTTGTCCTGTCACTAAAGGAAGCTCCCTCCACGATCTCTGTGTTGATTGGATAAATACTCTGCTCGTCAGTCGCTGAGAGAACCAGATGTGACGAGTTGATCGACACGAACACGTTCTTCCACTCACTGTCGTTCAAGTTTGAGCCGATGAAGGCTCCTTCCCATTTGTTAAGTAAGTTAGTGTGTAGGTTCAACCTTCCACCAACCAGTTCTAGCGAGTATATCGTATTGCTGGAACATATTTAATATACATCATTATTATTTTTTTTCTATCAAACCTCTAGGCGAGGTACAACTTATACTAGTTATTTACATATTAATTACATTGCATTTATACTGAATTTACACTCCCGAGACTTCCGAAACTCTATCATAAGATTCGCGGGTTTTTCTGGCCATGGCCTCGCAAATCCTTCCCGGCATTCACCTTTTCATACCAAAGAAACCATGGAAACCTCGGTCAGGAAGGTCGGCAATGGATTCCCTGAGATATCCATTACCTCCCTAATGCACTGGGGATTCCGGAGGCTCGAGTTTTTTTTTTTTTTTTTTTTTTTTTTTTTTTTTTTTGTGAAAATATCTTGCTACACCCGGGTATCGAACCCGTGTCTCCTTGCGGACGAGGCAGACACCCATCCACTAAGCTACCAGTGCTCGGTAGCTTATATACATAAGTAATTATGCACGCAAAACATAATTATTCAGTTACATAGATGTAACTTCAGTACAAAACAATAACTTGGTTGTAAAAAGTTTAAACACTAACTTTTGTTAGAATAAACGTAATTTCTTCAAAGTTAATTAGTTAGCTCTGCACACCTTAAAAAACTTTGTATTTAAATATTACAAATTTATTATAAAAAAAAGGACCAAATCAAAGGGAACTGCAATATCAGTATCATTTCACGTTAATTAAATTATTATTAAAAATTATTATATAATTTATTGTAATTTTTTTTAATTTAATTTATTATAAATTATTATTATGAATATATATTAAAATAAAAGCTCAAAAAATAAATTTAAATTTAAAAAGAATCTAATTCAGGTGTTTTATAAATTATCAAGTTATTACAAAGTATTTTATATTAGAATCTTAACGCATTATTTATCTTTCAATTGATATAATAAAACTTAGTATTAGTTAATTTTAATAATTTATAAGTCGAGTCGAATTAGCTCCTTCCAGTTTGTTTTTTCAATTTTTTTCGAAGCATTTGTATTTTTAATTTTTATGAAAATTGTTCTGTTATTCTTACTTATTTGTGCTGCTTGTATTTGAATACAATTTTTTTTTTAGTCAAAATTTTATACGATACATTGACAATTTGTAAAATTGTTTTTAAAAATATACAGAAAAACAGTAAATTTTCACCCCCCCCCCCCCCTGATATTAATAGATGTGTGATATTGACCGCTTATGTTTACTCAAAATGCGAAAAAGTAAGTGGCCAGAAAAGGAAACCATGTGACGGATAGTGGAGAAAAGTTGATGCCCGCAGCAAGCTAGGCCTGAGCAACCTCCCACTTTTACCGTCACGTGGTTTCCTCTTTCGGCCACTTCCTTTTCCGTATTTTAAGTAAACATAAGCAATCATTATGTAGATTTAGATAGAACTTTATCATGTTTTCCAATTTGTATAAGTGTTTATATTGCAAGATAAAATAAAGTGTACTCACCCTTGGCCCGGCCCAGCAACCAAAAGTCCGTCCGAGAGAGTCGTCCTAAATCTGAAGGAAATATCGTAACCTTCGTCCCTGGTCGTGTTGATGGTCACGTGACTGTCTGCTCCGGCGAATGAGAGAGTTGTGCTGCGGCGACATGTGCGACCATGGAAACCTCGAGGACATGTGCAGTTGAACCTATGCTCTGTCTCACCTGATACAAATATATGACATGTTTATATTACAATATATCACAAATAAAAATATAGGCCTATTCTACAGTATTATACACATAATAATAAAAAAAAAATCTAATTTTTTTAAGTATTAATTTTCTGAACACCTAGCTTTATTTGTCTTTTTTTTTTTTTTTGTTTTTTTTTTTTCCTTTCCTTTTCTTTTCTTTTTTTTTTTTTTTTTTGTAATTTTTGAAGAAACTGCAGTATTGATTCCGGAAAATTTTAAATGAGAGATACTATAGGCATAATTTAACTTGTTAAATAAAAATAAATAAATAAACAACAACAACAACAACGAACATTTTTAATCTCCGTTAAGAATCATTGTTTATATTGGTACTACATACCTAGAAGCCAAGGCAGACAAGTGCCATTGTTGTGACACGTGTTCTCCTCCAGACAGCCATGCAGTTCCACAGAACAGTTCCTTCCTCCCCAGCCAGGCTCACATTCACAGCGATAGTCAGCTCGCAAGTTGATACACTTGCCGTGATCACACGGGGCTGGAGCGCACTCGTCAACGTCAAGCTCACAGTGGACTCCTTCGTAACCTTTCTCACAATTACACCTGAAAATATCGGCATTAAGTCTTAATTTTTTTTTTATATAAATTGAGATATAATTTGACATTTCCGTTGAAATCAGTATAATTTCAATCAATTCAGTATAATTGAAATCGATATAATGCAATAAGTAATTGATTAGCTATTAAGAATGATATTATAAAATTGCACGTGTTATTTAGTATACAAATATTTATAGCACCAATGAGGAAAACTAAATAACAATAATAATAATATAAATTATAAATAAAAAATAAAAGTGGTAATTTTATTTAATTTACTAAAAGAGAGCAAAGCTATTGATATGCGGACCTGATTTTTGAATTTATGAATATATTTTTTTAAAGTTATCTATCGTGAAGTTATTTTTTTATTTTCAAAATTTAAATAAAAATTCTTACTTAATTAAGGCGGGAAATCAGGTACAGCGCGGGATTTGACTAAACTAAAACATTGGAAAGAAAGAAATACTCACTCGTAAGCATTGATAAGGTCCTTACAGACTCCGTGCTGACAGGGAGAGCTGACACATTCGTCAATGTTTGTCTCACAGCGATCACCAGTGATGCCCTCGACACAGGCGCACACGAAGCCCACCGCAGTGTCGTACGAGAAGTGGTCAGGTAGCAGGTCGCGGTATGGACCAGAGATGTTGTACAGAGATTGGTCTGACAGCTCTAGACATGTTCCGTTGTGATCGCAAGGTCTGCTCTCACACTCCAGTATGTCACTCTCACAGTCTTTCCCTGAATAACATTAGGTACTTGATTATATAGGTGTATTTTGTATGACTGATAAAGGAACAACGGTTTTTAAGCCGACTATAAGCGTTTTCGCTAACATCCACTTCCTTTTCAATGTCCTGCGCATGCGTAATAAGTAACAACGGAAGCGGATGTGACCAAAATCGCTTAAAGTCGGCCTCAAAACAGACCGCTTATGTTTACTCAAAATGTGGAAAAGGAAGTGGCCGGAAGAGGAAACCACGTGACGGACGGTAAAAGTGGGAGGTAGCTCAAAGCTAGCTTCCTGCTGGTGCTAACTTTTCTCCTACTTTTACCGTCACGTTGTTTCCTTTTCCGGCACTTCCTTTTTTTTTTAGAGTAAACATAAGCACTCACTGTTGTTCCTTTATTAGTCAATATAGCCAAGATTTCGTGACAGTAGCAGTCCAGGGTGCGTGGGTAAAAGAGGGAACATCCCCCCCCCCCCTTAACCTTTTTTTTTTTTTCAAATCTGACAGGGGAGTCCATCCCCCCTCCCTTATCCCACGCACATTTGGAAGGCAACAAGCTTAAAGAACAAGCTTGTATTTTTTTCTTGCAGATTTATATAAATTAATAAAAACATTATTATTATTATTATTAGGAAGTATAAAGCCGCCCCCCCCCCCCCCCCAAGGAATAAAAGATTGTTTTTGTTTTTCTTTCATTTAGGAAATGTTAGTAAATGAATTGCAATGCTAGGTTGCTTTGGTTGGGAATGGTAAGATGTATAAAAACAATTAATAAAAATAATACACAATGCGTAACAACTTAGATAAAGCAAATGAACATCGATATTAGAGATCAGGGACGAAGCACACTAAACTATACAGTAAATATACGAAATTTAGTTACAATAAATATACATTTATAACACAAATAATTTTAACATTAAGGTGACGTCCAGGCCTAACAACATGACCTTTTAATTCATTAAAGTAATAGACCAGAGAAAAACATAAGCACACGGAAAAAAATAATTACTAACCTATGTTAGTTAAGATAATTTTAAGTAACTCGGAGCAATATATTACAAGTGAAATTTGTAATTTTAACTATAAAGATAGTCAAAAGCACCATTTGGGCTTACTTATTTTTATGATTGTTACAGGTTACTAACTTGCCTTCCTTACAATGTACTACAACTAGCATGTTAGTAAAATATAAAGAGATGCATCGTAACATAATATTTTTGAGCGTATTATTAGTATATTACTAACCATGTTAGTAAATCATATTTTGATCGTTATTATATTACTATCTTGTATAGTAGCATTTAAATAGCCCGAGAACTGACAAAGAAAGTGACCGTTAGAAAAATTTAAAATAATTATTTTGAAGTGCCACGGTTACATCGTTGCAGAAGTGTTTTATTGATTTGTGATTATTACTAATAACTTGTGATCGACTCATGGATACAAAAGAGCATCAGAATTCATCATGGTAAGTGTTTTAATTATAATGAACTTACATTTACGTCCTTTGGTATTATAATAATCTGATATTTTACATTGTTTGATATAGATTGAGGAAAACGTGCTCGCTGTTTGCTGCCTTATTGATACTATGGCTTGCTGCATTTTTCGAGACGAGTCTTTCAACATTTCCGTGGATTTCTAATTACCATGTAAGTATTTTAAAAACCTGACAAATTTATATCGAAAGTGCATAATTTGATATATGTCAGCTAATTGACCTATTTCAATGTTATTTACAGGGTTGGTGATGTATTTACTGGATGACTACAACCAATGTGGATTTTTTACAAGTCTACAAGAGAGGACAACGCTAGAGCCACCCTTATGCCATGAACTGCACTTGCTGGAGCTGATGGACCTCAGCAACATTGAAAAATCAAGATGAAGTGTATTTTTTCTTCCCATACTACTGTTTCCCCGCAATTACAACGAGTGTACCGAGTGAAATTGAACTGTAAGTGACGACTTTTTCATGTTCCTTTTAAACTTTGTATTTTCTTTTTAAGCTCAATAAATTATTTTCCTATTACTCTAAATTTTAATGTTTTAATTCTTCTTCCTTTTCCCTTAATATTATTATAATTAGATTAAAATAAAATAGAATCATATTTATGTGAATCCTATACTATATTTAGTAGTAACTTTAGTTAGTAAAGAGAAAAGAACAAACATTAGCAAATTTAAGTAACAAGATAGTAAATGCAAAAAGCGTGGGCTCGCTCAATTAATACTCTTTTACAATCGCAGTTAGTAAATTTTACTAACACATTACTTGAAGTACTAACTTCAGTTTTACTAACCACAAATAGTTAATTTAAGGAACATTGCAAATTAAGGCTAGTTTAACTATCAGAGTTAGTAAAATAATAACACCGAGTTAGTATTATTTTTTTTCCGTGCATTTATATCACAAAACACTTGATGGCATTTACATAAATAACATATTAGTTTGTCTCAAAACCCAACAGTAACTCCGTAGCAGTGATCAGAAAATTCGATTAATGCAACCCGCACAACATTTTCATAATAATTTTTACATGTTTCTGACGTCATAAACATGAATTTTCATGCAAATTGCATACTTTACAGTTTTTTTCACGCTCTCTCATGGGGCTACATTAACATTCTAGTAAAAATTGTCATTAGTTTTGAAGATCCCATTTTGTGTTTATATTCATTAAAAAGCACATGGTGGTCTATGGCTTTAAACACAAAATGTGACATCCAAAAGCATTCAGTTGTTACTATAGACCGGTTGCACTCATATTTAAGATCCGCCATTTTGCTGGTTATTAATACATAGGCCAGCATAGGATAAACGTCATTTTTATTTTTTTAATAGCAAAAGAAGCTTCAAACATCAACCAAAGACTTATTTCTAGCTCCTAATAAGCTCGAAGAACATGAGAAAAATTCGTCCAGTTAAAATAAACTCTTATATTAAGTGAAAATTAGGAGAAATGATGTTTCCCCTATGCTGAACAATACATTAGGCACCACAAACATGGTGACAAAGCGCAAGGATGTGAAAGGGGTCTATTACTCACTCGCAAGAGAGCGCGAAAAAGTTTTAAAGTAGGCAAAAATGCTCCAATTTTGAAGATTTCTGACGTCAGGATTGTTTACATTCAATAGAAAAAGTTGTGCAAGTTGCATAAGCTGAAAATTTGAATTTACGTTTACGGCATCAAAATTAAATTCTTGGACAAAATAATTTTTTTATATATAATTTTTTTTTTTTTTTTTTTTTTTTTAATAAATTAGAATGGCATGTTGTATGGTCTGGACGGCTTTTTTAAGCTTTGTTTAGTAACAATTAGCTCACAAATATTGCACAATATTAAATGTCGCGATTTTTATCTGAAAACAGAAATTAATTAGAACAATGAAAGTTTGAAGACACCGTATAATTTTTCTAGTAACTGTTTAGCCATAAGTAGTTATTTTTCTAGTTCATTATAAACTTATATTTCCCTTTGCTCTTAAAATTGTCGCATTATCATGACACCAGAAGTAGAATATTCTTCTGATTGACTTCAGAAGCGTTATAGATAATATGTGAAATTAATAAAATTTATAAAATGTTAAAATAAAAATAAATAAAATAGATTAAAGAAATAACAATAATTATTTACATAAGTAATATTAATATTGTTATTTTTTTAAAAAGTAAATTATTTTTATCATAAAACACTGTAAATTTTAGTAATTTTACGATATAATAATATATATTTTATATATAATATTATTTATATATTTTACTTTAAAAAATATTTTTATTTCATTTAAAAAGCTAAACTTTAATAAAAAAATATATATCATGAAGTAACTTTTTTTTTTTTTGGCTTTTTTTTTTTTTAGATTTTTGAGAAAACTACTCCACCGATTTTGGAGATATTTAAATGATAAATACTATACTTTTACGTGTCTCAAGACTAACTTGAATTTTTTTTTTTTTTTTTAGAATTTCTTAAATTGGTAACGTCCATTGCAGTAACCTGTCTTCTAGTTTTGCAACGGTTAAAACAAAAGCCATATTATGTGTGTATTATATTACCTTATGTATTTTATATATTAAATATTTGATATAATACAATATTATTATAGTATTATACAACTTTTCCAATACTAGTTCGAGCGGATACAGTGTAATTAACTGCGTAAAGTCAACTGTTATTGGCTAGTAGGTTTATAACACGCTCTCTGATTGGTTTAGCACCACGGATACAGCTTTTGGCGGGAACGACCTTGTTTAGGCCAGAGTGTATGTATATTATGTGTGTGTGTGTGTGTATTATTAGTGTGTGAGTAATTATATTACCTGTATAGGCAGCAAAGCAGCTGCACTTATAGTCGTTGATTTCATCGAGACATGTTCCTCCGTGATGGCAAGGTTGAGGTAGGCAGTCGTCAATATTGTGTTCACAATGTTCTCCCTCGTAGCCCGTGCCCACACAGTTACAGGTGTACGTGTTGATACCGTCCTCACATGTGCCTCCATGTTCACACGGCGACGACTGTGATGGATAAGTAAGTAAAGTGATAATTAATAAGGATTATAAGTTATAATTGCAAAAAAAACTCGAAATGATTTTAGCCCGGTTTGACTTGAAACCCGCGGGTTTAGATTGATATCGAGCTTAAAACGCGATTGAAATTGAGCTTTCGAGACTATGAAGAAAAAATCTCGTTTTATTTTACATTTTGAAACAACTATTTTTGAAGGCTAAAAGTTATAGATAAAATAAAATAATTGTTAATAATATTTTAAACAGCATATGATACAATACTAAAAACATCATAGTATAAACATAAATTAAAAACTTTTTTTCTTTGGTTTCTTCAAAAATTGTTCTTTAGCTTGATTTATTTTCAAAAGTTCGTTTTTTTCACGAGTCATCCATGACCTCAACTCGAAATAGCTTGTTTTCGAGCTAAAACCTCAAAACCCAGGTTAAAGATGTTAATAAAAAAATAAAAAAATAAATAAGTAAATAAGTAAATAAATAAATAAATAAATAAATAAATAAATAAATAAATAAATAAATAAATAAATAAATAAATAAATAAATAAAAACAGCCCGAAAAGATTTTGGTGCGGGCGGGCGGTGCTCGAACTGATTTAAATTTACAGCTTCAATTATAACACTGTGCATTTGTATCAGATTTGTATCTTGTAATTTCTCTTCATTAAAACTTGGGTATCGCGGTGCTTACTACTGACCTGACAGTCATCGATGTTGGTCTCACAGAAGACCCCGGTGATCCCTGGAGGACATGCGCACGTGAAGGCAGCGACCTCGTCGATACACGTGCTGCCGTGCATGCACGGGTTGCTCTCGCATTCATTGATGTTCTGGCTGCAGTCCTTGCCTGAATAAACACACATTAATATATCAATGAATCACATGTATGTATGATGCATGTAAGAATATATCAATGAATGAATTAATAAATAAAATCACAGATCTCAATTCGAAGGATCGTATTTCTGTTACTAAAAAATTACTTTGCCTTTTTTTATGGTAAAAAAAGGGACATAGGAATATAAAAAATAATTTTAGGATATAAATAATTTGAAGTTAATATGAACCTATGTTTTGTAAATTTATAATATTTTACACGATTACGTGATGTTATAAGAAGTAATTAGTCAGTGTATAATGTGGACTGACCTGTATATCCCGGCGTGCAGACACAGTTAAAACCATTGATTTGATTTTCACACTTTGCTCCATTGAGGCAGGGACGAGAAAGACACTCGTCGAAGTCCAAGTCACAGTGGTTACCGGAGAAACCAGGTCGGCAGAAACATTGGTAGCTGCCTGTAAACATCGAGAGAGAAACTTATTAATATTATACTGATATGTGATATAATACTACTGATATTTCATATAATACTATCATTCTAATATGACATCGAGAGTACAGTTTGAATAAGTAAGATCTGTATTTTATCATGCTCTGTGTTTGAGAGACAAAAATTACAATGTTTGATCTATAGAAAAAAAAAAAAAAAAAAAAAAAAAAAACGAAAACTCACACATTTATCTATTTTGAGTAGCTACATAAAAAAAATTTATATATTATTATATTACTAAAATTTTAATTTAATTTTAATTCATAGCGATAAAAACGCGATTTATGTATATTCAACTCAAAAAACCTCAGTCGATTTAAATCGGGCATGCCTAAAGTATCACCCATTGTCACATTTGAGGAGAAGGGGGGCGGCTGGGCGATACCGTAAAAGGTCGAACGGCAGGTAACTCAGGTTTTTTGAGTTGAATATATGTATGTATATACATATATATTATATATATATATATATATATATATATATAGATATATATATATATATATATATATATATATATATATATATATATATATATATATATATATATATATATATATATATATATATATCTATATAATATCTATATAATATCTATATATCTATATAATATATATATATATATATATATATATATATATATATATATATATATATATTATGTATAATAATACACGTCTTTTTGGTCTTATACTTTCTTATGTTTTCCACCACAATGCATTAGATATTAAATAACTGCAGATAGATATATATGTCCATACCTGGACTGTTGACGCAGATGCCGTAGTTACACAAAGTCTTGGACAACTCGCACTCGTCTACGTCACTCTCACAGTTTTGACCTGAAAATAAATATTATTATATTATTATTTAAATTTTACACCAATATGTATGTAAGTAACGTAGAAATAACTATTGTTAAGGGGGTAGGTGGCCCACTGATATCTGCGTAAACTAGGACGGTCACGAATTATAATATAAACAAAAAGTAAAGAAGAAATGTTACTTAAAAGTTTAGTTACGTCAAACATGTGAAAACACGATCAAATATATTTAAGTTATTACACTTTACAGATAACATGTAAATGTGGAAATTCAAATTTAAGCGACAAATTTTAGTCAAATTAGAAACTTTTTTACCTTTAAAAATATTATTAAAACTTTTTTTCAGACCAAAAATAGATTTTAAATTTACTCGATTTTATTTGAAAATTATAGTGTTTGTTTTGTTGGTAAAAAATAACGTGTAAAAAATTATTGTGAAAAAAATATAGTTCTTCTTTTAGTGATTTCCGGTCCAAGTCGGTCACGTTCTACCTTAATAAGTTTGATTATTGACTAATTAAGTATATAATAACAGCTTTGAGGCCGACTATATGCGAGTTCTCTCATATCCGCTTCCATTTCTACTTACTACGCATGCGCAGTACGTTGAAACGGAAGTGGATGTGAGTGAAATTGCTTATAGTCGGTCTAAAAGCGATTGGTTAATAACTGACCTGTGTATCCCGCTGGACAGTGGCAAGTATAGTTGCCTACACCGTCCTTGCATGTTCCGCTGTTGAGACATGGCTGTTCCTCGCAGTGGTCAATATCAATGGTACAGTTGTCACCAGTGAAGCCTGGAGGACACCGGCATTCGTAGCTGTTGACCAGGTCAACACACACGCGGTCATCGGGGCATGTCACTCGGAGACAGTCGTTGATGTTGCTCTCACAGTTTAGACCCTCGAACCCTGCAAATATCAAACATCAATCATTAAGTCTGGTTGCTATCGTGACATTAACTATTGATTTATCATTTTCTTGGTGTATTAATATATATGAGTAGAGAGCGCAAAACTGGTCGATAATTTTGAGAAATAGTCAAAATAGTCTATAAGTAATTGATTTTATACACAAAAAGTCGAAAAAATTTGATTTTTTTATGTATAAAATTATATGTATTTAAAAGAATGATAAAAAAAAGATTGTTTTTTAAAGTAAAAAATTATTTTATTTAATGTTTAAACAGAAATTTTAGTATCTAAATATGAAAATTGCCCGAGTTTTATTTTGTATGTAGTATCTTGTTTTGCTAATTTTCAATTTTTTTTAGAAAAATAAATTAAAGAATTTAATGAATCAATAATATAATTTTTTTTTTAGTATAATATATTTTTATAAAAATCTTATAAATTCAAATAATTTTCTACGTTTTTACAAGAAATTTCCTTAAAAACGTAAAAAAGTGCAATATAGTCGTAAAATAATTGATTATACTGTATATGAAATAGTCGCTAAGCACGAAATACAGTAGTGGAAAATAGACGATTTTTTTTATTGGTTTAAAATGCACCATTTGTTGAAATCGGTGGAGATATGAAATAAAACTAGCAATAGTCCATACATAATGACAAAAAACAATTTTTGTGCTCTCTAATTATAACATAATATAGTTGACTGTAACAATGTTATTTACTACTCCAGTACTACTAGTAGTAGTACTACCTCCAAGCGCATTAAATGTGACGTCATCCGTATACATCCTATATAATAATGGTAAGTGCTTACCTTGCGGGCACTCGCAGTAGTAATGTCTTCTTGACTTCTGAGGCTGCAGTATACAAGTCCCGTTGTTGAAACACGGCGAGGACTCGCAAGCATTGTACTCCAGTTCACATCTCTCTCCCATGAAGTCCTCAGTGCAGTTACAAGTATAGCCGTCGATACGATCGATGCAGCTGCCACCGTTCATACAGGGGTTGGAGAGACATTCGTCCACGCTAAGTTGGCACTGAGTCCCTGCAGAGACAATATTTAGACAATATGGTTAGGAAGCTTGTTCTTTTATCTTTTTAAATCCCTTGTCAAGTTACTTCTTTATCATTTAGAATACTAGATTGATAATTCCCATACCTTATTATCCATGAATTAGACACCAACATGTTGATTTTGTATTTATTTTCATTTTAACGATAATTTCACACATCTGCCGTCACAATGTACTACCGCCAATCACAGTTATCGCTCTGGTCACGTGATAAATTTAAGCCCCTCCTCAAGTTCTTTACCCCTATCACGACCCCATCGGTACATTGTGACGTCAGATGCGTGAAATAACCGCTAAAATAAAAATAAATGATAATAAATACAAAATCAACGTGTTGGTGTATAATTCATGGATAATATGGTAAGGTAATTTTCAATCTAGTATTCTAAATGATAAAAAAGTAAGTTGACAAGGGATTTAAGTTAATGAAAAACAAGTCAATGTTTTACTATATGCGAATATTGACTATAACGAAGTCACAACTGTTTTGAGGCTGACTATAAGTGATTTATCTCACATCCACTTCCGTTTTGACATACTGCGCATGCGTAGTAAGTAGAAAGGGAAGCGGATGACTGCTTATGTTTACTCAAAATGCGGAAAAGGAAGTGCCGGAAGAGGTAACCACGTGACGTTAAAAGTGGGAGAAAAGTTGGTGCCAGCAGCAAGCTAGGCCTGAGCTACCTCCCACTTTTACCTTCACGTGGTTTCCTCTTCCGGCATTTCCGTTTCTATTTTTTAGAGGAAGCATACGCACTCTATTTCTCTGCACCCAATTTTACCTACTACGTGTGTCACTATTAAATATTTTAATCAACGGGTCAAACTGGCAGTGAAGGAGCCTCATTCACAGGAGCCTCATTTCTAGGGGTAACAAAAGGGGCGTAACAAACTGGTTACGACCCTTTTTGGGCCTCTAAACAGGGAGGGGGGACGTCCAAGTCTGCCCGATTGTCTGTTATTTCTGAATATTTTCTTTTACATAGGTTATATTATATAGTAATATTTAATAGTTCATTAAGAGCGAGACTTTTTCAATTACATTATCTTCTTTTTCCTTTTTAATTAATTATACTCATAAAACTCAAATTAACCACATTAATTCAATGAAAAGTCTACTGAAGGACCCATATCTGACCCACATACCGCATATTTATTAAAATAATACACTTGATTGTAATCATAAGTAATCAAATATTTATAACAAATTATTTAAAAAAATACTTCACATAATTATATTTAAATAATAATAATAATAAAAATAAATAAATAAATTAAAAATATAAATTTAAAAATTATTATAACAATAAATAAAAATAAACAAAACACATAAAAAAGCGACACGGACCACAAAGCATCCCACATGTAAAGCAACAATTAACAGTCAAGCAAACAATTAATATGCATTTAGTGTATTGATCTGTAAAAATTAGAAACATTAAATACATTTATTAATAATAATAAGATTAACTAATAATAATAATATACTAATAATAATCTTTTCTTAAAGGGCCCCTGGACTCAAAAACAAATTGTCTCTCAATTATAAATGCAGAGATAGGATTATTATAAATACACATATTTTGTGCCTTAACCCTTCAGTACTCTCGCAAACTGGGAAGAAAGCTTGTAAAGTAGACAACCTGCGCTACAATTTCTATTGTAGACCAGGAATTGTTGACGTCATGAAGTCCTAAAGTTGCCTACTTTACAGTTTTTCAACTCCAGTTTGTGAAGCTACAGAAGGGTTGAAGGATATAATATGTGTATGAATAATGGTCCCATCTCATGAATTTTACGTTTTTGATTCAATTGTTTGAGGCCTGGAGCCCTTTAAAGTGCATACAGGGCTATTTCAGCCATATTACATATTAACTAGATATAAATTGAAATTTTGTTTACTCTGCAATCAAAATATTATTAATTGATTTAGGTTATCATTTAATAATACATTATTGGCTAAAAGTTAAATTTAAAAAGTTATATTGTAATTAAAAAATATATTTAATCAAAAAACTAGAATCACTAGTAGCCAGGATTTTGCATACGCCCTTTTTTTACAATTTTTTCATAATATTATTTTTTTTTTTCCAAACTATAAATTGTTGTTGTCTGAAGCTCGCTACGTAATTACCTGAGTATCCAGGCTGACAAACACACGTGTAATTGTTGATGCCGTCAACACAGGTGGCTCCATTGTTGCAAGGATCTGTAGAACACTCGTTGATATCGAGATTACATGTGGGACCTGTCCAGCCTGGTCTGCACTCGCAGAAATATCCACCAACCTACCAGTCATAATAATTAACATGTAATTATTATTGGCTACAAAATTCATACAAAAAATGTAATAGGTGGACAGGGGCGTATTCAGGGTCAGGGGGGTGTTTTTTAGGGTCCAGACACCCCCGTCAGGTCTAAAAAAGCTTAGGGAAAGGGAGTGGTTACCCCTTTTACCTATGCTCAATATAGGTTGGACCCCTCCCGTTGCAAAATCCTGAATACGCCCCTGGGTAGACATATAACCCAGAAAATATTATACTATAATAATACCTAATGCAGGTGCACTGTGCAACAATAAAGGTAGGACTCGCTTAGATTAAGTGGTATTATAGTTTTATAACAACCTGTTCCAAATTAAAGAGTATACCTATTACAAAATATAGGATTCATGTGCCTGCCATAGGTAGTAAAGTAAAATTATCACTTTTTTACGGTACTGTTTAAAAATATAACGCTTGGTAGAAAATATTACGTATTTTGCTAGTTAGCATTTTTTATTGAATTTTTACACATTTATTTATTTATTTATTTTTCTATTTATTTATTCTTTTATTTTCTTGGTAATAATTAATGATATTGCAGAATCAATTAATAATTAATAAATCGATCGTTCAGTCTATCAATCAATCATTTTATGCAATCAATTAATTAATAAATACATTTATTAGTAACATCACTGTGCATTATGAAATTAAAATTTTATGTGCGCATATTTATGTCACAAGTTCCTAATATTGCACTCCGTGAAGAGCTTCAACTCTATATAAAAAAAGTGGCAAATATTTCAAGCATACTCACATAGTCCTGACAGTTGAGTTGATTGTGACAAGGCGAGTCAGAACACCTGATCTGTTTCTCACAAAAGACGCCGGTCCAGAAGTCGGGACACTTGCACCCCAGTTGTTCTCCAATACAGGTACCACCATTGAGGCAAGGCTTGAGGAAGCAGTTGTTCGCCGTGTCCTGGTGGTGAAAGGAGGGGAGGGGGGAGGGGGCAAGCTGGAGGAGGGCGGGGGAAGGGGGCAATTCACACTGCAAACCTGAGAGGGTAACATGCATAACATATATAAGCTTTGACATAAGGTTAGTTTGCATTAATATAAAATACGAAATTTTAAATATTTTAATGGGGTAGTTACCGACTGATATCTCGCAAACTAGACGGTCACTGATTATAATATAAACACAACAAAGTCAAAGTCAAACATGTGAAAACATGATCAAATATTTAAGTTATTACACTTTAAAGATAATTAACATGTAAATGTGGAAATTCAAATTTTAACGTCAAATTAGAAATTAATTTAAAAAAAATTGCAACAAAATAAAACTTTTAAATTTAGTTTATTAGTTTCATCTTTTCACGATTTCTGGTCCAAGTCGGTCACGTTCGACGTTAGTTAACATCATAGCGTTTTTCTCACAAGAATCAACCCTGAATCAACCTCTCTTTTTCACGTGGATGCAGTTTATTTTATTATCAATGATATAAAGATCTACTCAACCAATAATATTTATAGTTTAATATATAATAATACTATAAAATAATATATATTAAAAGATTCAGTAAAAATATTTTGTTACTTTAAATAATTACAATAATTAATTTATATATAAAAAAATTTAAATTAAATAAATATTATATTTTTTATTATAATATAAATAATTGACCTAAAAATAATTTTAAATTAAGATTTCTATCTATTTCTTAATATAATAATATAATAATTATAAATAATAATATAAAACAAATGTATATTGATCAATATATTATATAGATCAATATACATTTGTTTTTTTAAATTATTAATAATAATATGGTTTGAGAAACTTAAACTGCGCAGCCAGGCCCGTTTTATTTTTTCTTACGTATTAAAAGCTATGAAAATATTAATTAAGTTTTTAATTATTTCTTATCAATACTCGATAACATCGATTATTTATTAACTATCTTATAGAATTTGAAACTGAAATAATTTATTTTAGTATATAACTATTTTTTTTAGGGTTTCATTAATTTTGAGATATTACTAAAAATTTCATTTATTTTTATTAAACATTTTGAATCGTAAAAATAATCAAATTTTAGATACAACCGTTTTAAAATGCATTAAAAAGTTTCCATTGCAATTTTTTTTTTCTTTTTGGTTCTTTTTTTTTTTTTTTTTTTTTTTTAACTAGAGATTTTGTAAAACAAAAATTCTGTTCTCTTGCACCAAAAAATGCGCATGTCATTTGCATAACCATAGGCGATCGTCATTTTTGGTGCAGAGAACAGGGTTTACGAACAGAATTACTAAGAGTCCGGTGCACTCTGGAAAAACACCGTGATCGAAGTCACGTGACCAGTGATTCAAGTGCCTGAAGTTCTTACAGGATATTTCTATGATAGTAGCAAACAAAAATACCAGCGATAAAGGTATTGAGAGAAATTCCTGGCCAAGTTTGGACAATGCATTTCTTATCGCAACATGAATCACTCATATTATGTATAAATGTTGAAGTAAAGCTTTATATTTTATAAAACTTGATATCGTTGCTTCTTTCTATACGCATGATAGATAGATTGAATGAACAAAATACTATAATACTAATAAAAAAATAATAATAAAAAAAGCAAAATTTAGCAAGCTAAAATTATTAGGAGATTAAAAATTACATTAAAGTACTGTGGGCTTTACGGAAAGTAAACATATAGATGGCGCGAACTTTTGCCGCTTTTTTGTGTGCCGCGTAGTTTAAATGGGTAAGGCAGAAATAAGGCTATTGGGGTGACCAAAGATCTAAAAAACATATCAGAATCATCACTGAAGACGCAAAATAATTTATTGAAGGTATTTCACGCCAGAAAACATCAAATTACGAGGAAAAACGTGCATTAAATTGAAAATATACGTCTTAAAATTTGTATCGTCACTGAATACTTTGGCGCAATTTTATCCATGGCGCGTGACTTAAATAGTGAGAAAGAAAACAGTCCAGAAGGGTTTATTTAGCTACACTCAAACATATTAGTGTACTAAACTAAAGAAACAGACACTGAAATGTATTTATCAACGTAAAATAAAAACATTTAAGATGAATTTTAGGTGTAATATTATGATTTTTGCTGCACAGCTATCGGTTTGATCAAATGCCTCTCTAAATGGCCGATAGATGGTTGTAGCTTCTACTTTATTACTGCCACCTATCGGCCATTTAGAGAAGCACGACCGTCTCGGCAAACCGATGGCTGTGCAGCAATAATCATAATATTACACCTAAAATTCATCTTAAATGTTTTTATTTTACGTTGATAAATACATTTCAGTGTCTGTTTCTTTAGTTTAGTACACTAATATGTTTGAGTGTAGCTAAATAAACCCTTCTGGACTGTTTTCTTTCTCACATATTTAAGTCACGCGCCATGGATAAAATTGCGCCAAAGTATTCAGTGACGATACAAATTTTAAGACGTATAATTTCAATTTACTGCACGTTTTCCTCGTAATTTGATGTTTTCTTGCGTGAAATACCTTCAATAAATTATCTAGCGTCTTTAGCGATGATTTTGACATGTCTTTGGGGTCTTTAGTCGTCCCATTAGCCTTATTTCTGCATTTGTCATTCAAAATACGCGGCACCAAAAAAGGCGGGAAAAAGTAGTACTATCACATGTTTAGTTTCCGTAAAGCCCACTGTAGTTTGAAAGAGGTTGTTAACAGCTGATTTTAAATTTATTTGAAGTTTGGCGCTTACTTGATTTTAATTTAATCATAAAAAACTTTGCATTTACCAAGTCTCGATCCTCTGACCCTCGTCACAAATACGCATAACAAATGTTTTCGTAGTTCTTAAATTATTTTTTTTATTATTAATTTTTTTTAAGCAACAAATTTAATTTATTACTTCGTAGCAGTAAATTCTTAATTATAATGTAGAATTATTGGTTTCACTAAAAAACAACAATAACTTTTAAAGTTTAAAATTATCAAAATTCAAAAAGTACAAAAAAAAAAAAACTAATATAGCTCATTCAGTAAAGATGTTAGTTTCAATTATTGTTTCATTAAAGCTTTGATAAAAGTGTACTATCAAATTTGATAATTATTATTTAATGCGAAACAAAGACTAATTTTGTAAGTTACAATTTTCAAGAGCAGTGAAAAAAAAATGATAATATTTTGAAGAAAAAAAAAAGTGTCTATAGTCATATTGAATGTAGTTTTTTGGTCAAACATTTGTAATTATGTGCAAGTAATTTATATTTGAAGTGAAAATTATTTGAATTCATTATTATAAGTATTGCATATCAAGGAATATATAAAACTTATTCGTGTATACTTCACGCAATTTACACCGAGATCAATGCAAAAGCTTGTCGAGGACAATTTCTCACTCAATAGGTAGGTAAAAAGCAAAAATTACATGCTTGAGGTATATTTTAAATACACTAGAAATAACCAAATAAAAAAAAATGAATAGTTTGATATTTAAATTGATTACCTTCATTACTTAATTTTCCATAATAGAATATTTAATTTTATTAGTTTTGGATTTATGTTATTGAAAAATATTGATAAGAACTTGATAAAATTTGCATTAATCATTATTATTGAATTATTTTTCCTATATACGCAGTGCTGTATGTTATTTTATTATGAAAAATAATGACACTATATTGTCGAGTGGCTTATATAATCAACATGTATTAGAAGTAAAACTATTTTGATGATAAAGGTAGATACTAGCTTCCTGTCTACAAAAATAAAATAAAGCCCGAGGCAATGTGATTCAGTACTGCATAATTCTAAGGCGTAAGTAAAATAAAATGTAAAACTTAATTTCGTATTTATCAAATTTCTCACTTATTACTTATCAATTTGGAATTTAAATTACACCATCAAATAGAACAAAAAATTAAGCGCGCATTGGTAGCTTAAAATTTTTTATATTATTAACTGACGCATTTTAATAACCAAAAAACGTTATATCTGAAGTATTTTTTGCGATAGAAAAAATTCGCACTTCCAATGCGCAGACATTGTAAAAAGCTATTAGTGTTCCAAAAATAAAACTTTAGAAACAGTTTTTAGAGAAATAATCGCGAAAATACGATTTACATATGTTTATATGGATGTACGAAAAGTTGCCTATCTACTAAGGGACAGCAGTGCACCGGACTCTTAAATGGAGCTATCGGTATAAATTGCGGGAAAAGTTTCAGGTCATATAGTAATTTAACATTATATGGTGATAAGGCATATTTTTCGATTTTTATGAGAAAACTACATATAAGTATAGGGTCTATGCATTCATGTTAAAGTCGACGCCATGTTGGATAACTCAATAACATGGGTGATATAGGGAAAAAAATCATTTTGCCGGTTTAAAACCAATATGCAATATTTTTGAGAGCAATTCATGCTGTAAATATGTTGAATTAGTATCTCAAGTATGTCAGAAAAATAACAAATAACAAAAAATTAACCAATTTCCCAAAGCAAAATGGCTTAAATGAAGTTTGCCCTATGCTGAGCAATGTTATGCACTACTCCAGTATGGCCTCCAAGCGCAATAAATATGACGTCATCCGCATACACCCTATACTGCCCCGATTGCGCGGCTATACGTATTTGAATGAAGAATACTAGACATGTTCATAAAGCCTGCATGTTTTCAGCTACTAAAATGACGATCAACTTTGGTTATTCAAAGGTAATGCGCATCTTATGTAGCAAGAGAAGAGACAATGGTTTACGAACAACACTATTGCTACATGCAATATATGATATGCAGAAAAGTACTTTTAGAAGTTTTTAATTAACAAAGAAGGTGACCGACTTGGACCGGAAATCACTAAAAGAGGAACTAAATTTCAATATAATTCTTTGCGCGTTCTTTTTTTCCAGCAAATCAAACACTATAATTTTCCAATGAAATCGAGTAACTTTTAAAAAATGTTTTATTATTCCGAATAAAGTTTTAATAAAGAGTGTTTCTGTTTACTCAAAATGCGAAAAAGGAAGTGCCGAAAAAGGAAACCATGTGACGGTAAAAGTGGGAGAAAAGTTGTTGCCAGCAGCAACTATAGGCCTATAGGCCTGAGCTACCACCCACTTTTACCATCACGAGGTTTCCTCTTCCGGTCACTTCCTTTTCCGTATTTTGAGTAAACATAAAGACATTTTACGTAAAGCTAAAAAGCGGAAAAGGAAGTGCCGGAAAAGGAAACCATGTGATGTTAAAAGTGGGAGGAGCTCTGACCCAGCTTGCATGCGAAGCTTTCTCCCACTTTTACTGTCACGTGATTCCCGCTTCCGGCACTTCCTTTTCCTGTTTTTATAGGTTTACATAACAAGTCAAAAACACTCAATATTTTTATTTTTTAAAAAGTTTCTAATGTGCTAAAATTTGAATTTCCACATTTATACATGTTATCTTTAAAGTGGAATAACGTAAATATTTGATCGTGTTTTCACATGTTTGACGTAACTAAACTTTTAATTAACATTTCTTCTTTACGTTGATTTAATATTATAATTCGCAACTGTCTAGTTTGCGAGAAAGCGGTCGGTCAACAACTACCTTAATCTAAATATCTCCTTCACTGATTCTCACAGCTGGCTTGTTAGCACAATAACGATTAACTTATCTAACTCTGATCATCTTATCACTTCTTAATTAAGGCGGGAAATCAACTATACTGTATACTGCGAGATTTGATTAAAAGCGTAAAGAATAATCTAAAATTTTGCACTAAAATTAAATCTAAAACTAAATTAAATGTAAAATTAAATAGGATAAGGTGTATCTTCAAAAATGCAAAAAAAAAAAAAAAAAAAAAAAAGGGGGTCACAATGCTAGATTTTAAATTATGATTTTTTGAAGTTTTAGTCCCGAGCCCAAATTAATTTCAATAATAATTTTGTCGGATGGTTACGCGTTCTGAAAAATTTATCATAGGTAGCTCAGGTGTTAACTTTCAAATGTCATCATAAAGTTGGCTCGTTTTACATTAAAATTTCAAGATTCTAGCCACTTGTTTAACCCTTAATAATTCATTTCATTAGCGGATTGCGGACTTTTCATGTATCAGGTTAGCTGTCAGACAAGTGAGACAGGGAGTATATATTGAACCTTAAATCATTTGCAATTTCTGTTATTCAATTTATTAAGATTCAATAGTATTTATAACTTTATAAATAATAATAAAAACTTTAAATAAATTTTTATTAAAAATATTTACTAATTTTATTATTTATATTATAAAATGATATTTAACAAAGTTTTAAAATGTTTATTTTAAATTTATAATGTTAAAAAAAAAACTAAAAAATATGTTTTTTTAATTATTAACTAATAGTTTGATGATTAATTACTTTTTTGTTAAGTATGCGACAACGTGTTAGTATGACAACATTTAACACAAACAATGACAATCTCTCTCTCTCGATCTCTCTAAACTACATTAATACAAATATACATATTTCCATGAATAGAAAATCGTACGTATATAGGGTGTATACGCATGACGTCATATTTAATGCACTTAGACGTCATAATGGAGTAATTTTTAGAATAACTATAGATGGATTATAGGCGTACATATCTGATTGCCAAACAACTTCGCTTGTAGTCCTTTTATTTTAACCTCCCTTTGTCTTTTTCTTCACTAGTTTTTTCCACCCCTTGTTCTGCATATGTTTCCATAAAGCAATATACAATAATTATTTTATTTTTTGTGATATTTGTAAATGTTTTTTCTTGCTACGTAGTATTATTATTCCCCTCTTATTACTGCAGTATGGCGTCCAAGCGCATTAAATATGACGTCATGCGGATACACTCTATATAAGTATAGTTTAGAGAAAAGTTGGTACAAAACTGTGACTCACTCACTCACACATGTAACTCAAAGTCATGTTCACACACATATACATTAGTGACAACACAAACACGAAGTTAGATACATAAGCCAGGTAAGTAAATAAGTAACAAGTGACGTACCTGAGTACCCTGGTGCACAAGAGCAGTTGTAAGACTCAGGCCCGGTCTCGAAGCAAGTACCACCGTGAGCACAAGGGGTGCTAATACAAGGTGAGTGGTGAACCAGAGAACGTTCTCCCACTGTGCAGTTAGGTGGAGTTCCTGTTGACATGAAATAGTTAATCATTGATTAACATGTTATGAATACATACCCCCCCCCTCCCCTACGTACGTAAGCTGCAACGCTAACAAACCTTGACTATAAAGCCATAGACCACATAAAACAACATGTGCTTTTTAATGAATAAACACGAAATGGTATCTTAAAAACTGTTTACAATTGTTTAACAGAATGTTAATATAGCCCCACTAGAGAGCGTGAAAATACTGTAAAGTATGCAATTTGGTTGACTTTTCATGTTTATGACCTCAGAAACATGCAAAAATTAGTATGAAAATGTTGTGCGGGTTGCATAAATCGAAATTTCTGATCACTGCTACGGGGCTACTGTTGTGTTTTGAGACAAACTAAAATTATTTATGTAAGTCCTATCAAGTGTTTTGTGATATAAATGCTTATGTTTTTCTCTGGTCTATTCCTTTAATTACCTAAGAATCCTGGTTGACACACACATATATGTGAAGGTCCAGGAGAAAGTCCTCCGTTCTCGACGCACACAGAGTTACTGGAGCAACCGCCACATGCATCAATACCCAGGTTGTCGAAGGCAGGACTGGAGGGCGGAAGTGAAGTCAGACGTTCACAGTTGAGACCAGAGTAGGCCGGGTGACAAATACATTCATAGCCGCCTAGGAGGTCGCGGCACTCACCGCCATGTTGACACGGCGAAGAACTGCACTCGTCCAAGTTCTGAGCAGAGATGTGCAGTTAGTAAACAACAAAATTTACAAAAAATAATAGAATGATTATAAAAAATATAAAAAATTATGATGCAGTGAATATTATTTTTATTTGTCTGTCTATTTATTGCTTAATTAAAAATGTTGTAGAATCAATGAAAAAATAAATTAACTAGTGAATTCATAAACAATTAAATTTCACTCTAATAAATGGTGCATTACTTTAGTTACAAATCTAACTTATTTAAGATAATCACTTTTAAGTTATTATGAGTACGTAGCTAAAATAATGCATTTTAGCAAGTTATTAAAAATAGCTATTTTATGTTGTTTGAAGTTTATTTAAGCTATTTTAGTTAAAATAGCTATTGTTAATAATTTGTTAAAATGCATTATTTTATCTGCTGATATTAACTCAAAAGTGTTTATCTCAAATACTAATTAGGATTCGTAATGCAGTTTTTTTTTTTTTTTTTTTTTTTTTTTTTGTAGTGTTATTATCTTTTAACATTGCATGTACCATATTTTTAGAGAAAACGTAGAGAAAGATATTTAAATGAGTATTTCTAGTGTTCCGAGTTGTTACTTACAATTTCACAGTTCTGTCCTCCAAAGCCAGAAGCACACTGGCACACGTAGCTACCGTAAGTGTCGAAACACGTGCCCTGGTTGAGGCAAGGTCCATGCCGACATTCGTCCACGTTCTCATCGCAGTGGAGGCCCTCGTAACTGAAATTTAAATCAACAATCTGTCAGCGCTAGCTATATTTAATGATTGACAAAAAAAAAATGTAAGAAAATGTTGTGCGGGTTCCATAAATTGAAACTTTCTGCCACTCACTACAGTTGTTTTTAGTAGAGTTGTAAAAAAAAAAAAAAAAAACTCGTCTTTCTTTTAGCCCGGTTTGACTTGAAACCCGGGTTTAGCTTGAAATCACGCTTAAACTCGAAAAACGAGCCAAAGCTCGGAGAGCTCGATATTTGAGCCAAAATTTGAAAACGAGCTTTCGAGCTTATGAAGAAAAAATTTCGTTTTTCATTATGAAAATTGTTTTTGAAGGATGACAGTCGAAAATATAGTAAAATAATCAAAAAAAAATTTTTTAAAGAGCCTATTTTGCAAGATGCAATATTTAAAAACAACGTATTAATCAATAATTACAAACTTTTTTTTTTGCTTTCTTAAAAAATAGTTTTTTTTAGCTCAATTTCATTTCAAATCTCGTTTTTTTCCACGAGTTAGCCACGGGCTAAACTCGAAATGGCTCGTTTTGAAACCCGGATAAAAATTTTCAAAAAAAAAAAAAAAAAAAAAAAAAAAAAAAAAAAAAAAAAAAACGAGCAATCGAATATTTTGGCTTGGGCCGGTGCTCGAACCGGTTTAAATTTACAACTCTATTTTTGAGACAAACTTTTAATGTAAGTCCCATCAAGTGTTTTGCGATGTAAAGGCTTATGTTTTCTTCTAGTCTTTATTCCTTGAATTAAAAATATCTTGTTTTGATGCTTCAGTGGCTTAACTAAAATAAATGTAAACAATAATGGGGGAAAGTAAAAAAAAAAAAAAAAAAAAAAAAAAAAAAAGTAGGTTTTAAAAATTAAAAGTTATAACTTCACACTAGAAAAATTTTATTAATTAAAATTTTAGAGCGATTTGTTTTAAAAATTAAAAATGTAATTATTTGTTCTTGTCTGTCAATTTGTTATAAAAGAAAATATTTATTAATAAATTAAAATTAAAGTTAATGACTTGGAAATCAATTTAAGATTTTTAATTAATTGATAATTGAAGATTTCACAAAATATTTAACATTGATTTGAATTAACATTCTCTCTCTCTCTCTCTCTCTCTCTCTCTCTCTCTCTCTCTCTCTCTCTCTCTCACACTCTCTCTAAAACTAGGATTATGCATCTCTCTTTGAAGTTAATTGAACTAAATATAAATTCAATAGGCTTTTAATATAAAAACTAATTTTCTAACCACATAAAAAAATCATATCAAATATCCAACGCAAAGACAATCTACGTAATCATAGTAATTCAGCCGACATCAAATAACAAAATAAGTTTGCTGTGGTAGCAAAGTAACTTTGAATTATACAAGATTATGCCAACGATATCGCTGCCTAATATTATTGTATGGTGATTATCAATAAGGAGCGCGGGAACAAAAATTATAATCCACTATTTCCTATCATTTAGCATTGCGTTTTTTTTTTTTTTTTTTTTTTTTTTTTTTTTTTTTTTTTTTTTTTTTTTTTTTTAGTGGTGAAAATTACTGCACTGACTTGTGAGGTTACAAATAGTTAAATGTGGAATACTATATAGACATATACTTTTACATATTTTAAGAGAGTAAAATGTAATAATTTAACATTTTAGAAGCCTCTTCTTAGCGTGTTTGTGAGAAAACTACTGCACTGAGGTCACCAATATTTAAATATGGAATACTAGACATACTTTTACATGTTTTAAGACATTAAAATGCACTAATTTAACATTGTAGAAGCCTCTTCTTAGCGTGTTTGTGAGAAAACTACTGCACTGGCTTGAGGTCACAAATATTTAAATATGGAATACTAGACATACTTTTACGTGTTTTAAGACAATAAAATGTACTAATTTAACATTGTAGAAGCCTCTTGTTAGTGTTTTTGTGAGAAAACTACTGCACTGAGGTCACAAATATTTAAACACACCATAGCTAATACAATTCACAAAACTTCCTCCCCTAGTCAACTCACCCAGTTCTACCGCAATGACATCTGTATCCATTGATCAAGTCCTCACACACTCCTCCGTGCAGACAAGGGTTGGACACACATTCGTCGATGTTGGTTTCACATCTGGGCCCCATGAAGCCAGGGGTACAAATACATTCTTGTCCTCCACTTGAGAGCAAGTTGCAGGTCCCGTTGTTGAGACACGGGCTGTTCGCACAAGCCTGCACCATAAACATTGACGTTACAAAACATGTACAGAAATATCAAATTATTTCTTTTACGGCCATAGAAAACATGAAACAACATGTTCTATTTAATTATCATACACAAAATGGGATCTACAAAACTGATGATAACTTTTACCAGAGTGTAAATGTGTCCCCACAAGAGAGCGTCAAAATACTGTAAAGTATGCAATTTGTGTAAGAATATTTCTGTTTATGACGTCAGAAACATGCAAAAACTAGTATGTTATGCGGGTTGCATAAATCGAAATTTTCTGATCACTGATACGGCGTTACAGTTGGGTTTTGAGACCAATTACTGTTATTTATGTAAGTACCATCAAGTGTTTTGTGATGTAAATGCTTGTTTTCATGTTGTCTATATGCCTTTACAGTAACGCTAGTATAATGAATGCTTCATACTGGCGTCGACGTAACATATATCACTATTCAGGGCAGGGTCACATTAGAAACTGTCTAGGTACCTCTAGCTCTAATTTAGCATTACGCTTATATGATCAGAAAAAAATGTCTTCTTTTTCCTTTCCCCCCCCCCCCCCTTTTTTTTTTTTTTTTTTTTTTTTTTTTTTGCTATAGGGTATTTGCATTCATGTTAAATTCAACGTCATGTTGGATAACTCAATAACATGGTTAGCATAAGAAAATAACTCATTTTAGCAGTTTAAAACCACTATGCAATGTTTTTGAGAGCATTGATGCTGTAAATTTGTTGAATTAGTATCTCAAGTATGTGAGAAAAATAGCAATAAATTAACATATTTCTCAACGAATTGGAACTTTAAAAAAAATATGAAGTTTTGCCCTATATACTGAGCAATGTTATTCACTACTCCAGTATGGCATCCAAGTGCATTAAATATGACGTCATGCGGATACACACTTATCACTTGTTCCAAATTTTGTTATTTATGTAATCACAAGTTTACCATTTAATTTTAGATAATAATGGCAACTACCACAATTTTAGAGATATTGTTTGAAATTAACTATTACGTATTTGTCATGAAATTAAATAAATAAATAAAATATTATATAAAAAAAAATTTTTAAAAACAATATATTAATATTACGTATTTAAATATTGTAAATGTATAATATACTAACTTCTAAAAAAAAATTATAATAATTTTTATCTATGTTAAAATAAACTAAATGGTAATTAATAAATTATCACTTTGTTGAAATATATTTTGTAATTTTTAAATTTGTGTTATTTTTGTTAATAATAATTAAATTTTTATACACCCTATATTAGAGAAAAATACTGCATCGATTCCGGGAATACTTGATTTAAATCCCTTAAATTGTCAACTTACTTTTTTTATCATTTAGAATACTAGATTGATAATTACCATACCTTATTATCCATGAATTAGACACCAACACATTGATTTTTGTATTTATTTTCATTTTGACTGTTATATCACGTATCTGACGTCATAATGTACCGCCACCAATCACAGTCACCGCTCTGGTCACTTGATAAATTTAAGCCTCTCTCTCAAGTTCTTTACCCCTATTACAGCCCCATCTGTACATTGTGACGTCAGATACGTGATATAACAGTCAAAATGAAAATAGATACAAAATCAAGGTGTTTGTGTTTTATTCTTGGATAATAAGGTATGGTAATTATCAATCTAGTATTCTAAATGATAAAAAAGTAAGTCGACAAGGGCTTAAATAGTGATAATATATGCATATATAAACTTCATATCTCTGTGTTGCAAAATTTAACTCCCAGTAAGTTTCAATGGAGATTGTCATATATATATTTTTTATTATTCCTTGATCATATACTTTTAATATTTTTCAAGTTTCCTTCCTTCTCTAACATTCACCATGTGGACTCCAGAGATGCCTGAAGTGATTTTTATATCGTCTAGTAAACGTTAAACATTATTTAAATTTATAAAAAAAGAAAATAAAAAATAATAATAATAATATAAATACAATATTATTTACTTTTAAAAGTTTCAAAATATAATTATTAATAACATAATATTTAATATTTTTTAAATATTTTACATAATTTTTTTGTTGAAAAATAATTTAAAAATAATAAATAATAAGATAATAATTGAAGTGCACATTGTTGTTATTTAAAAAAAAAAAGAAGAAGAAGATTCTTTTTATTTTTAGTATCTGTTTAAGCAATTTTTAAAAGAAAAAAAAAAAAAAACTATGGTCAGAGATATTTAATAACAATCAACCACACTTGTGAAGGATTTTTATTAATTTTTTTTTTTCTCGATAAATTTTCTAAAAAGTGTCACCATTAGTTTCTATTAGTTTTATTATCATGTGTAACAAATTTCAATTCGGTTTATCCCTCGGTTATGTGGTAAAAAATAGCTATCACATATAACTACATTACCGAGGTACAAATTGATTTTATGAAATTTGGTACTCATGCTATTGAAGCCAATAGAAACTTATGCTGAACGAATAAAAACATTATCGACTAAAAAAAAAAAATAAAAAAAAAATCATGTGTTGAATTGTTAAAGGGATTTTTAAGTCAAAATATTGCGGTTTGGTACCAGAAATTTACAGTACAAATACTATATAGAGTGTGTGCGGATGACGTCATTTTGAATGCTTTCCGATGCTCTTCTTGAGCAATAAATAACTCAGCATAGGACAAACGTAGTTTTTAGATATTTTCTAGTTATTATTTTTCTTCAATACTTGAAAAACTAATTCAACATATTAACAGCATCAATGCTCTCAAAAATATTTCAAAGTATTTTTAAACTGGCAAAATGAGTTATTTTCCTATACTGGGCCCATGTTATTTAGCGCTCACGTATGACGTCGACTTTAACATGAATGAAACCACCCTATAGATACACTTTCACTATAAATATATCACCAGTAATCAGCTTATATTGTAATTATCTAAAATATTTTGTTTACAATTTTAATTACCTGTTGCCCAGATGTCAAGACCTCGCAATGTTTGCCCGAGAAGTTCGGCTCGCAGACACACAGATAATTTCCAGAGTTATCCTCGTGGCAGTGTCCGCCATTTCTGCACGGGTTAATCCCGTCTCTGATACACGGAGAACCTGCAAGAGTGAGTGTTAATTAAGGGAGTAATAGGGTAACAACTTTATATCTCAAAAACTAGAAGTGTTTTAGGTCTAAATTTGGTGTCATTGTGTAGCTAAGGGTCACACCTAGCCGTGATAAAAATTTCATTATTTTTGACCGTCCCGAAAAAAAGAAAAAACAAAAGTTTAACACGAAAGCTAAACCCTTTCATTAAAACTTCCCGTGTAAAATAGGCGTTAAATTACAAACTCTCAGAAAAAAAATTATTGAAATTAACATTCGACCTTATGGGCTTAAAAGTTTAAAAAATCATATAAAACAATTTGAAGGTATTCACCAATTTTTTTTATATATTTGAAATTGTCTCAAGCTGAAGTATCATTGTGCAAAATTGCAGATTTTTTGGACGGTAAAAGTTTGAATCTAATGACCGACGTCGGTAGCCCCCCCCCCCCCCCCCTAAAACACAGAGACTAGTATTACATACAAAGTTACTTCAACTTAGCAATAAGAACTTTGAACTACCATGAGTGGATATGTCACTTTTTAATTGACTTCAGACAGATTTGTATATTTTGAATCTTATTTTACCCCAATAGTATTGAGGTTATCGGTTTAAAAAATTCTTAAAAAATAATAATAAATAAAAAAAAGTCACAAAACACGTAAAAGTTTGCTCATAGTATTCGTCATTTTAATATCTCCGGAATCAGTGCACTATAAATTTATGAAAAATAAAAAATGGAAAAATTATCGGTTTATCTTGCGGGGAAAGCTAAGGGTCCCTTAATTTAACATTACCGCGCTTATGAGAGAAAACACGTTTTTTTTTTGTTTTTTTGTTTTTTTGTTTTGTTTTTTTGTTTTTGCAATTTTTTCGCAATTTTTGAGAAAACTACTGCACCGATTCCGGAGAAAACTCAATGAAAAATACTATAGACAAAATTTTACGTGTTTTAAATTCCTTTCACATCCTTGCACTTTGACGCCATGTTTGTGGTGCTTAATGCATTGTCCAGCATAGGGGAAACATCATTTTTCCTCATTTGTCGCAAAAATACATGTTTATTTTGATTGTAAGTATTTTTCTGATATTCTTCTAGCTTATTAGGAGCTGGAAATAAGGCTTTGATTGAGGTTTGAAGCTTCTTTTGCTATTTTTAAAAAAGACGTTTTTCCAATGCTGGCCTGCGTATTCTTGACCAACAAAATGACGGCTTTTAAATATGAGTGCAACCGGTCTGTAGAAAAATTTTACTAATAATTTGATACCGATAACCTCTATTGTTTCTTCCCATAAGCATAATGTAAATTTAGGGACTTCAGTTTTACCCGCTCGCTAAATTGCATTGCAACAAATAACATTTAATTAACATTAAACCTGCTAACAAAGTATATTTTTATTAATTTAATTTTTATTTTATTGTTACTATTGACGTTTTTTAATGTTTTAATTAAAATTATAAAAAAATAATAATATATTTAAAGGCGTAGAACACCTTGAACAAAAAAGTTGCGTAATATCCTAACAAACCTGAAAATCAACGTTGATTTGGACGGAGTCATTGATTTCTAATTTAATTTCCATTCACAAAATGCCGCTGCCGGTCACTGACGTCACAGCTCGCCTGGTCCACTCGCAAGTAAATCGGGCAAGCTGTGACGTCAGTGACCGGCAGCGGCATTTTGTGAATGGGAAATAAATTAGAAATCAATGACTTTTCAGCCAAATCCACGTTGATTTTCAGGTTTGTTAGGATATTACGCAACTTTTTTGTTCAAGGTGTTCTACGCCTTTAAGTAAATAACATTTTTGTACAAATATTTAAATAATTTTATATTTATTTTGTTAAAATTTGCATTTTTAAAATTTTATTTTAAATTATTTTTTTTATTTAAAGTTTTTCATAGCAACACTATTAAACTGTGCATTAGCATATTTTCCATTATTAGCTCATAAGTATGTTGTTGGATCGATGATTGGTAGAATAGGAATCTATGTTTAATGAACAAGTATCTGAAACTTATTGGCGATGGTCAGAATTGATAAATGATTTAATATTAATGGATTAAAACTTGAAAATAAATCTATAAGGCGCAATCATATTGATTGAATATTAAAAATTACGTTTTTATTTTTCAAAAAATACGGCATATTTTTCGTAAACGCTTTTAAAGTCTTTTTTTTTTTTTTTTTTTTTTTTTTCGCAACTTTTGCAATTTTTTTTAATAAATCATGAATGAAACCAACCATAATGTAGAATATGACACACAGGAAAAAATACGATAACAAATGTAAATAGTAATGAACTAAAATTTTTAATTTACTTTTGAATTAAATATGCCCTACTGATATCATTAAATTAAGAACAGTCATTGTATACAATTCTAAAAATAATGTCTGTTATTAAAAAACCAAATCAAACAAACAAGTATTTACCTTTGAAAATTATTTAGAAATATTAACAATATTAAAATTAAATTTCTACTGACAGAAAACTACTTGTTTTAATTTGTCAAAATGCAGTTTAGTTTGTCGCTATAGGGTGTATGCGGATGACGTCATATTTATTGCACTTGGAGGCCATACTGGAGTAGTGCATAACATTGCTCAGCATAGGACAAACTTCATTTAAGTCAATTTTCTTTGGGAAATCGGTTAATTTTTTGTTATTTGTCTCACATACTTGAGATACTATTTCAACATATTTACAACATCAATGCTCTCAAAAATATTGCATAGTGGTTTTAAACTGGCAAAATAATTTTTTGTCCTATGCAACCCATGTTATTGAGTTATCCAACATTGCGTCGACTTTAACATGAATGCATACACACTATAGCGCGCGGCGTCCCCTAATTTAACATTATGCTTGTGGGGGGAAATATATATATATATATTTTTTTTTTGGCAATTTTAGTGAAAACTACTCTACGTATTCGGATATAATTAATTAAGAAATACTATAGATATACTTTTACGCGTCTTAAGCCATCTAAAAATTTTCAAAGAATTTTTTAAACTGCTAATCTCCAAAAAGAAATATTGCCCATCTAACCCATCTTTCTCATTTACCCACGACAAAGTAATAATAAAATAAAAAAAATTACTTACCAGAAAAGTTTACCATAAATATAAACCAATGTTTGGCTACTATAAACTACAACTCTACATCTACACATTTAGATCTAAAAATATACAAAACTTTTTGTTATTCATTTTTATTCTTTAATTTGTCAACAACTTACATAATTATACAGTCAGTGCAGATTTTATAGCACCAGGTTCTAAATGCACACACACGAGTGTGATATTTAAAAATTAGCGTCGACTTTGTAATTCTTATGATAAAAACATGTACTGTGTTTCAATGGTAAAGTTCGTGGAGCTTATCGGTTTAGCGCGCGGGGTGACGCGGGGAAAGCTAAGGGTCCCCTAATTTAACATTAAGCTTATGGAAAAAAAACATTTTTATGTTTTTATTTTCTTATTTTTTTCCATTTTTAAGATCCATACTTAACTGATTTCGGAGAAATTTAAATGAAAAATACTGGACATACTTTTACGTGTTATAAGCCATAGAAATTTTTTATTTTCATTGATTTCTAATTTATTTTACATTAACAAAATCACAGCTGCGGGTTTGTGATGTCACAGTAAAATAAATTAATTAACTAACAAAATGAACAAATAGTTGAAGAATATTCAATTTTTTAGATCTAATTAAAAAAATAAAAATAAAAAAAATGAATGAATGAATGAATTGTAAAAAAAAAAATGAATACAAAAACGTTATAATATATTTTGAGATTTGCATATTTGGTATGACCAACTTACCCATATCTTTGTCACAGTTCTTGCCAGTATACCTAGGAGCACAGTGACATTCATAGTCGTTCTTGTCATGTCTCGAGACACATGTGCCGTGTCGCATGCAGGGCTCATTGTAACAATGGTCTATCACATGACCTGCATTGTTGTTGTTGTTGTTGCAGCAAGCAAACACAGACAAACAAACAAACAAACAAGCACACTCAAAAACAAACACAAACATTGAGCGAGCACAACTATACTATATACCATGCCAATGAAAACAATACAATGAACAAACATTAGGGGGTGTGAAGGAAGGTGGTGCGAATAAAAAAGCAAGGGATGGATCTAGCTTTAAGGCCTAGAACAACTTGAACAAAAAAGTTGTGTAATATCCTAACAAACCTGAAAATCAACGTTGATTTGTCCAGAGTCATTGATTTCTAATTTATTTTCCATATACAAAATGACACGAGCGGTCACTGACGTCACAGCTCACCTGGTCCACGCGTGCGTAAAACAAGCGAGCTGTGGCATCAATGACCACTCGCGCCATGTTGTGAATGCAAAATAAATTAGAAATCAATGACTCTGGACAAATCAACGTTGATTTTCAGGTTTCTTAGGATATTACACTACTTTTTTTTCAAGGTGTTCTACGCCTTTAAAGAGAAAGTACAAGGGTTACAAGATGGCTTCTTCAATGTTAGATAATGACATAAACTGTTCATTGCGACTTACATATGATGCCTCAAATCCCTTTAGTAGCCCCATGGTAGCCCTGAAAACTTGCGCTCATCGTGCGAGATATGCAGTCTGTTACACCATAGTAAAAAGCCGTAACTATGACGTAAAAGATACCGGATGAGTTGCATATCTCGCAGGATGATCACGAGTTTGCGGGACTACGGAAGGATTTTGGGTCATCATTATGTGAGTTTATGAACAGTTCATCTCATTATCTAACATTGAAGAAGCCATATGTTGTAACCCCTGAACTTACTCTTTAATAAGGTGGACTTCTGATAATTCTAATCCTATCTTTTATGAGCAGTCTTTTTTTTTTTAATTTATAACTATTGCTTACTTCCACCGTTTCCGATTGAATTCAAAATTTTTTTTTATGAACATTTAATTTTTAAATTATAATTATAATTTTATAAAAATGATTATAGCAACAATAATTACTCTTATTGAATCTTATATGAAGAAGCTCATATCTGCCATGCACTTTAATTTAACATCTTTTAAGTTAATGGATTATTTGCAATTATTTGTTAAATTTATAAAAAAAATAATAATAATTACAAAAAAAAAAAATTAAGTTTGTTGTAAATTTAATTTCTATAAAATACTAAACTATTAAAAAATATATAATAAAATATAAAAATAAAAAAATGAAATAAATATATTAAATTTAATAATAATTTTAGTGGTAGTAAAAAATAATAATAAAATAGAATTAAGTAAAATATTATTAGATTTTTGTTATATACAACAATGAAGGAAAATAAAGTGCAAAACTTTGAAAAAACAGGTGCTGAAAAAAACAAAACAAAACAATGTAAAACAAAATGTGAATAAAAGAAAAAAAAAGTGTTTTTGCATTTTAATTTTTAAAATTTTATAATTCTTGAATTTGCAATCTAAATTGTACCTGATTTTTTTTTTAATTTTATAAAAATACCTTTTATATATGTATGTATTTATTTTAAAACTGGAAATAAATAAATTATGATTGTTAAATTATTCAGTACAGCAAAATTACTAGTCAAAATCAAAATTTCTCCGTAAATTTTAATCATTTACCTCAAACGGGTTTTTTTTTTCCCCCCCCCCAGTTAAGTTTGTATTGGCTTTAATATCATGAGTACCAAATTTCAAGTCAGTTTGATCATTAGTTATGTGGAAAAAAAAATAACATGGGAAATATAGAATGTACTATGCTTACTATGTTATTTTTCTCATGTTATTTCCCAGGTTATTTTTATCATTTTATTTTACTTTATTTTTTTCCACACAACTAATGGACAAATTGACTTTAAAATTGGTGCATGTGCTATTGACTATATAGTAAAGAAACAACTGTTTTGAGGCCGACTATAAGAAATTTCGATCACATCCGCTTCCGTTTCTCCTTACTACGCATGCGTAGTAAGGAGAAACGGAAGCGGATGTGACTGAAATCGCTTAAAGTCGGCTTCAAAACCGTTGTTCCTTTACTAGTCAATGTATGTTTACTTAAAAACAGGAAAAGGAAGTTCCGGAAAAGGAAACCACGTGACGGTAAAAGTGGTAGAAAACTTCGTGCCAGCAGCAAGCTAACCTTAATACTGTTCGTAAACCCTGTTCTCTGCTCCTAAAATGACGATCGCCTATGGTTATTCAAATGGAATGCACATTTTTTGGTGCAAGAGAACAGGGTTTACGAACAGCAATCTTGAGCTACCTGGAGCTACCTCCCACTTTTACCATCACGTGGTTTCCTCTTCCAGTCACTTCCTTTTCCGCATTTTGAGTAAACATAAGCAGTCAATACCAAAAGGTAACGCAAACTTATTAGAATGAATGAGCTAGCATAATTATTATGACAGTTCGCCTGCAAGTTTAGTAGGTAGGCTTTTTGCTTCACAGTCTACTGTACATTTATAAAATATGAGCCTAGTATATTAATAGGTGAGACCAGAGTTACAAGTACAATATTAAGCAAACTGGCAGTAGGCTGTGAAGCAAAAAGCCTACCTGCCAATCTGACAGGCGCTCTCGCCATTTTGTCTCATAAAACCCAGTCTGTAGTATTTATGTATTTAATTTTCATGATTAATAGACTTAATCATCAATTAAAGCCATAGACCATACAAAAAACAACACGTGCTTTTTAATGAATAAACATGAAATGGGAACTTCAAAACTGATGACAATTTTTACCAGAATATTAATGCAGCCCCAGCGTAAAAATACTGTAAGTATGCAATTTTTGCATGTTTCTAACGTCAGAAACATGCAAAAATTAGTACTAAAAAAAAAAAAAAAAAATGTGCGGGTTGCATAAATCGAAACTTTTTGATCACTGCTACGAAGCTACAGTTGGGTTTTTATAGACAAACTAATATTATTTTTGTAAGTCCCATCTAGTGTTTTGTGATATAAATGCTTATGTTTTTCTCTAGTCTATTCTTTTCAGTAAAAAAAAAGAAAAAAAAAAAAGTCCATTTACGTTTGAGGTTTTTTAAATGAATTAAAAAAAAAAATTTACTGTCACAAATTTACTTGTTACGGTTATAGTAAATAATGTTTGTAAATGCAAAAACACTGACTTGAGCCCAGCAGGCAGTAAGTGAAGTGCACCCCCAAGTAGCTAGCCCTACATAAGACAAGTGACGTCACAATACTCACAACTAGCGTGGTCCATGGGACAAGGACCCCACTGTACATTGACTCCTTGCAGATAAGTCCCCACAGCCTCCCTCAGGACCAGACTGGGACCTTCTAAGATACATCCCACGTAGCCCTCGCCTCCCAGCATCACCACCGTGGCGGCTACCTCTTCAGGGCTTGTGATGTCTCCACGTACTGTCACCTGGAAGCACAAATTAACGTTAAATTTGAAATTCGCGCGTTAAAATTTGCAGAAGACGAACGTAAAACGAAAAAGTCTTCTAAGGGGGCGTGGTCACTCTAAAAAAATTATACATTACTTTTAGTTACGAATCCTAAATTAATTAAAAAAATCACTTTTAAGTTATTATGAGTAGCTAAGTAGCTAAGTTATTATATTATCAAATTAACGTTAATTTTGAAATTCGATAACATCTAGTTATTATAATGAATGACATAGATTATAACAAATTGTGTTGAAAATGAGCTACAATAATTATTACGTAGTTATTTTTGTATTATTTATGATTTCAGGAAATACGTATAATTTTAAAAATTAGAGAAGAAAAAATACCAAACAAATAAATATATATTTGAATAAGTGAACAAATCAATCAATCAATCAATCAATTAATCAACCAATCAATCAAACATTCTATCAATCATCAATCAATCAACCAACCAATAATCAATCAATCATTTAATCAATCAATCAATTAATAAATTAATCAATCAAACAACCAATTAATTAACCAATCAATTAATCAATCAATGAATCAATGAATCAATTAGTAAATAAAAAACAAATGCAGGCAGTAGTTTTCTATAACAAAAACTATTATGTTAATAAGTTAGTTAAGCGTGTAATAACTCTTGGCCCAGCTGTACATTTGCAATCGATAAATTCTTGTGTTGCGTGTCAATTCTAAATCTGATAAAAGCCGGAATTCCGTGTTTTATTTGTTAATATTTGTTACTTAGTTACATTGAACTGTGGATGCTATTTATTATGCACAATTTGACCCACTAACGAAATAAACAAATTATTTGTAGTAGTGCTGGTATAATAATTTATTGGATTTGTGATAAAAATATTAATACCATGTTAAATCATATCATATCGTGTTTTTTTTTTTTTTTTTTTTTTTTTTTCCAGCTAGAAATAAGGCTTTGATTCATGCTTGAAGCTTCTTTTACTATTAAATATATAAAAATGACGTTTTTCCTATGCGTTGGCCTGTGTACTCCTGACAAAGCCAAGTCAAGACTCATGTGCGCGCCGTGTACCGCACGACACGCACTTACCGAATAATGCATCGTATGCATTTCTACACAATGAAACATAGCTCGTTCTGTAAAATAAAGTGAATCTCAATAACAGTGATTGGTTGACCCACAAAATAAGACACATTCATTGGTTGATCTTGTTTTTGAGCCGATAAAATTGAGTCGCATATTGAGACTGGAACTTTTTTTTGGGAAGTTTCTTTCATTCTTATCAAGTTCAAAAAGAAGAAAAAACAATGATTGACCATAATATGTATAAACGTAGTAAACAGGTAACGACGTCATAACCAGCTGTTTTTAACAAAGGAATATTTTCAAATCTGGCTCAATATTTGTGTGTAGTTTATAGAACGAGCTCATAAGCATATTTGATATTTTGATGTTTATTGAGGTTTCTTACACCAACGGTAAAGCAATACAGTAAACCACATAAAACAACATGTGCTTTTGAATCAATAAACACAAAATGGGATCTGCAAAACTGATATGACAATTTGTACCAGAATGTTAATGTAGCCCCACGAGAGAGCGTGAAAATACTGTAAAGTATGCAATTTGAGTGAAAATTCATGTTTATGACGTCAGAAACATGCAAAAATTAGTATGAAAATGTTGTGCGTGTTGCATAAATTAAAATTTCTGATCACTGCTACAGTTGGGTTTTGAGACAAAGTAATGTTATTTATGTAAGTCCCATCAAGTGTTTTGTGATATAAATGCTTATGTTTTTCTCTGGTCTATTCCTTTAAGGTTTCAAAATGATAAAGAATACAATCGAAAGGTTACAAAGTTCAAATTAATAAACGTGAGGAAGGAGAAGAAGTGAAAAATAAAAAAAAAAATAAAAAAAAAAATGAAGAACGTTATAAATAGAAAAATTATTCACTTTAATTTTCATTCTTATTGTTTTGCTTCAATAAATTTTAAATTTTCTAATCATGCGAAACGAATTTCACAAAAAAAAAAAAAAAAAAAAAAATTCAAACCAACACTCTTACTGTAATCGTATTTTTTTCTCACTCTTTTACAAAAAGATGTTGTAATTTTTATAAAACCGTTTAATGTGTTAAAATTATAATTTCTGAAGTGTAAGTACAGGTTGAAGTTTAAGAAAGCATTTTTTTAACGTAAAAATAGTTGGTAAAAAATACATGAAGTATAATTATAAAGGTAAAGTTCACTTCCTAGATGTCATGTTTTAACTTCGTGACTTTAAAGTAATTATGCTCTCTCTGTTGTTAGTATCTTTTGCATTGTTATAAATATGATTCATATAATAATAACTGCCAATTTTAGCTTATTGCGTAAAATTTTCTTTTATTTTCATGACGGGGAAATTATAAATGTAGAAAGGTTATAATGTTTTACAAATTTAAAAAAATTCAAAAAATTCTCAGTTTTTATTATTCATGTAATTGGATTTTACGTGAAATCTACATGAAAAAGAGTGCATTAAATTGCAAAATAGTTAAATGCAGGGTCACTGTGTGGTTATATATTAATTAGCTTAGAACAGGTATATGGTGGTTTCATTCATGTTAAAGTCGACGTCATAAGTGAGTACTAAATAACAGTAACACATTTTGCCAGTTTAAAAATACTTCACAAAATATTTTTGAGAGCATTAATGTTGTTAACAGGTTAAATTAATACCTCAAGTATGCCAAAAAATATATATATATATATATATAAATATAAGGTAGTAGTAATATATAGAGAGACCCAGCATTTCTTTTTTGTGTGCAACATGGTAAGAGGGGAAACTTGCTAATAGGAAGGAAGGGGAAACTTGCCATGTGATTTTTTTTTTTTTTTTTTTTTTTTTTTTTAAGAAACTTGCTAGGTGATTTTTTTTTTTAAAGTGGTTTGAACGAGGTTGTTAACAGTTGATTTTAAATTTATTTGAGGTTTGGCACTCACTTGATTTTAATTTAATCATTAAAAACTTTGCAATAACCAAGACTCGATCCACCGACCCTCGTCATGCAAAACCAGCACTCTACCGACTGTGCTATCAAGGCACTAGGAAATTAAACAGCAACTCATATAATATATATTGCTTTTTGTAAATATTTTCTAATCAAACGCCTTTCTCGCTTCTCAGGGAATATATTAATTAATTATAATGAAGTTCATACATATTAAGTACTCTATCGAAATACGTCATAATTGCCCCCAAAAAAGATTTAAGGGTCCCACCCCTGCAAATTGAAGTTTTCCGATTTAAACACATAAAACGACTTTACTGGGGTAACTCGACTTGCTAAAGATGATGGTGACCACCAAACATGCCAAAATCCCCCCCCCCCCCCCAGACTGATTTAAGGGTGACACCCTTGCAAGTAAATGTTTCCCGATTTGAAAGCATTCAGCGACGTAAACGGGGTAACTAGACCTACCAAGGACGATGGTGACTACCAAACATGCTAAAATTGGTCCCCAGACGGATTTAAGGGTCCCACCCCTGCAAATTAAAGTTTTCCGATTTGAACGCATTCAACAACGTTACCAGGATAAATTGACCTACCAAGGACGATGGTGACTACCAAACATGTCAAAATGGCCCCCCAAGAATGATTTAAGGGTCCCACCCCTGCAAATTAAAGTTTTCCGATTTGAACGCATTCAACAACGTTACCAGGATAAATTGACCTACCAAGGACGATGGTGACTACCAAACATGTCAAAATGGCCCCCCAAGAATGATTTAAGGGTCCCACCCCTGCAAATTAAAGTTTTCCGATTTGAACGCATTCAACAACGTTACCAGGATAACTTGACCTACCAAGGACGATGGTAACTGCCAAATATGCTAAAATTGGCCCCCAGACGGATTTAAGTTTCCCACCCCTGCAAATTAAGGTTTTCCGATTTGAACGCATTCAACGACGTTACCGGGATAACTTGACCTACCAAGGACGATGGTGACTACCGAACATGTCAAAATTGCCCCCAAGAATGATTTAAGGGTCCCACCCCTGCAAATTAAAGTTTCCCGATTTGAAAGCATTCAACGACTTTACTGGGGTAACTTGACCTACCAAGGACGATGGTGACTACCAAACATGCTAAAATTGACACCCAGACGGATTTAAGGGTCCCACCCCTGCAATTTGAAGTTTTCCGATTTGAACACATTTAACAACTTTACTGGGGTAACTCGACTTTCTTAAGATGATGGTGACCACCAAACATGCCAAAATTGACCCCCAGACTGATTTAAGGGTGTCACCCTTACAAGTAAATGTTTCCCGATTTGAAAGCATTCAACAACTTTACTGGGGTAGCTTGACCTACCAAGGACGATGGTGGCTACCAAGCATGCTAAAATTGACCCTCAGACGGATTTAAGGGTCCCACCCCTGCAAATGGAAGTTTTCCGATTTGAACGCATTCAACGAAGGTTAACAGGATAGCTCGACTTGTTAAAGATAATAGTAATTACCAGAAATGATAAAGTTGACTCCCTGACCAATTTAAGGATCCCACCCCTGCACATTGAATTTCTTCAAATTTGACGCTTTTAACGACATTAACGAGATAACTTGACTTCCCAAAGGCGATACTTGCCACCAAAAGTACTAAAATTGATCTCCTGACCAATTAAGGGTTGCCACTCCTGCAAATTGAAATTTTCCGACTTTGACACTTTCAATGACAATATCGAGGTATTTTGACCCGCCAATGACGATGATGACCACCAAAAATGTTTAAAATTTGACCTCTGACCATTGTAACGGTGTCACCATTGCAAGTTATAACACTCCAATTTTGACGCATTCAAACAAATTTTGTAAATTTTTAATTAAAAATATGAAAAATCTTTTTTGCAACAACAAATTACTTTCAACAACGTTACCGGGGTAATTTGACCCACCAAAGACAATGATGACCACTAAAAATGTCAGATCTTTTTTTTTTTTTTTTTTTTTTTTTTTTTTTTTTTTTTGTTTTTTTTTTGTTTTTGTTTTGTTTTGTTTTGTTTTGTTTTGTTTTGTTTTGTTTTGTTTTGTTTCTCAGCTACTTTTCTTGAATATACTTTTACCCAAAATCCCTTTTCTTTAAATTTATTTTAGAATTTATATTTTATCAGAGTATGAAAATATTTCAGCTGTCCATTTTATAAATATTTTACGTATAGTATGTAAAAGAGTATTTCAAAATTTGAAAATGATTTTAATTACAATAAAATGAACGTGAAAAAGATAAAATATTTTACTTTCCTAGGTATATTTTTACGCTCCGATTTATCAAATATATGCCACATTCTTTAGATAATGTAGATATAATAACACCTACAGATCCAGTAGTTAAAATTTGGCATCTATTTTCCAAGGAAAGAGGCATCGCTTTGGTGGGTAATTTTATGATTAACTGATAATTAATTATTCTCATTATTATTATTATTTTCTATTTGGGTATTTAAGCTTTGCCTATCAATTACTAAAAAAAATGTTAAAATAAAAGAAGCAACGTAGAAAATTAGACAAATTTAGCTTTATATAACAGCTTAGAAAAAAAGGCAGACATTGCAGACATAATAAGTAAACAAAAATTGAAATAGAATAATAATTCGTAGCAGAAGAATTTGTATTTTGTTTTTTATCGTTATTTTTTGAAAAAAAAATGGAAAAAAATTATAGCAATAAATAATCTACTATTAAAAGAGGAAAGAAAAAATACAGAAATAAAAAAAAAATATATATTTAAATCCTTGCAATCAAAAATACAATAATGGAGCAAAAACAAACTACAAATTTAACCACTTAATTATAAAAAAATGTTAAATTTAAGCAAAACGCGCCACTCTTTGAGAAATTTTTTATTAAAATTGATGCTATTTTGTTAAGGGCATTAGACTAGTTTTAGCCTATTTCTGACGTCATAAACAGTAATATTCACGCAAATTGCTTACTCTACAGTTTTTTCACGCTCTCTTATGGAGCCACATTTACATCCTGGTAAAAATTATCATCAGTTTTGTAGATCCCATTTTGTGTTTAATGGTTAAAAAGAACATGTTGGTTTATATTTTCTATAACTGAATGGATTTTGGAAATAAATTTTGTTTCTTTGGTTTATTTTTTAAACAAATATATAAATAAGGTCCAAAATGCACCAACTAAAAAAAAAAAAAATTTAATTGTTATTAAATTTATATATTATAAACGAATATCTAAAACAAATTTGAGTAATTTTGAAGGAAATTAAGTTGTGATGTAAAACCTTAGAAAAAGATTAAAGAATCCATAAGTTACAATTAGAAATATACATATTAATAATAAAATTAAAAAAATAATAATAATATCAAAATATATGTATTACTAGTTCCAGTACGTTACTAAGATTTTATTGCCTGATTTTAAGTTTTGTTATGGTAAAATACTTTATGATCAGGGCCTACATTTTTTTAGTGATGTTGCAGCACTTGATTATAATTTAAATTTTTTATTGAGTTAATAAACCAAAGTTAAAAATAATTCTTAAAATGAAAACCAAGTACAGCTCTGACCAAAAGTTTGAGAACGATTTGTGTATATGCAACCCACAATTACACTATGTTATCTTTATGAGAAAACGCTGCGACCGCCGCTGTCCCGTTCTTAAACTTTTGGCCAGAGCTGTACATAATTAAAAAAATACCTACTTCTGAAAAATAGAACAAAATTGAAATCGTTATGCAATTAAGTAAATTGATAACTCATAAATGTCTTTAAGGAAAAATATTTTCTAAAGTAAAAAAAAAAAAAAGAAAAAAAAAAAAAAGAATATAAAATCAAAAAAAAAAAAAAAAAGATAACAAAACTAAAAAGAAAAAAACAAAAACAAAAAAACAAAACAGTGGATATAGCCACATAGCTGCAACTTGCAAGTTTTTTTAAGTAAAAGAATTCATTTTGAATTATATATTAACGTATTTTATGATTTTAGTTATGAGTTTTAAAACAATGCCAAACAAATATTTTAATTAATACAAATAGTTCTATAGGCGCTTTTAAGTGATCTGACCAGGGTCGTGAGATCCTGTGTTATTGCCCTATACTAAAAACGAACCCTTAATGATGTAGTTCAAATTTTCACCGCAACAATCAACATGTAAAATGTAAGTGGCGCTGCGATCTGTGTGTGAATTTTAAAATTCCCATACAGATTACAGCGCCACTTTTATACGTAATTTTGTATTCTTGCATTGTTGCGGCGAAAATTTGAATTACATCATTAAGGGATCGTTTTTTCAACAATAGCTTCCTATCCTGTTTATTTATCCAATGGATCTGACATAAAATATTTTCCTTAGTTTTAAATATTTATATGATTTGGTCCAGATTTGATTATCCGATTTAAAGTAAAAAGGGTATTTATTCATGTATTATACATAATTTTTTTGTTTATGCTTTTTTATTGATCATTACACTAATGTAAGTATTTACTAATTTACAAAGATAAAATGTTAATAATACAATAGTGCGTAAAAATTTATAGTTTAATATTAAGAAACAACTAAAACAGAAAGAAATTAAAATCATAAAAGTAAAATACCTTGTTAAACCAAAATAAACTATTCAAAACTATGGACTTGCCGAAAAATCAGTATAAAAATTAATATTGTTCATTGACATACTCAAGAACATTTAAAAATAACACCAAGGGTATCAAATAAAAGCATTGATTTATTATTCCTAAAACAAAATCCAAAGGAGAGAAAATTAAAAATATACAAATAATTAAAAATTGAAAAACGGTTTAACGTAGTACGTGACCAATTTGGACCGGAAATCGCTAAAAGAAGAACTATATTTTCAAAAAAAAAAAATTATAATAATAATAATAAAAAAATTAAAACAAAATTTAATATTTATTTCCCACAAACAAACAATAATAAAATTTTTAAATAAAATCGAGTAAATTTAAATTTAGTTTTTATGTTCCGAAAAAAGTTTTTATAAATTTTTAAGTTTTAGAAAATTTCTAATTTGACTAAAATTTGTCGCAAAAATTTGAATTTCCACATTTACATGTTTATAGAAAAATAATAATCAAAGCAAATTGCACATTGCAGTTTTACCTTATTAAATACATCTTCATACATAAAGCAGTATAGAAACATTCAAGTAAACAAATAAAAAAGCCTTACATCATTTATTTTAACTTTCAAAATAAAGCAAAAATTAAACATCTTAAGGGGGGTAGTTGACCGACTGATATCTCGCAAACTAGGACGGTTTCGCATAATAATAATAACACAAAGTAAAGAAGAAATGTTACTTAAAAATTTAATTATGTCAAACATGTGAAAACACGATCAAATATTTTAGTTATTACACTTTAAAGATAACATGTAAATGTGGAAATTTAAATTTGAGCAGGAAATTTTAGTCAAATTAGAAACGTTTTTACAATTAAAAATATCATTAAAATCTTTTTTGATATAAAAGAATTTATTTTAAATTTAACTTGATTTTATTTGAAAATTATAGTGTTTGTTTTATTGGAATTAAATCATGTACAAAAAATTATTGGGAAAATATAGTTCTTCTTTTAGCGATTTCCGGTCCAAATCGGTCCCCCACCACCTTAAAACAGAAGATGACTGTTATCGATATAGAAAAAAAAAAAAAAAAAAAAAACGAAAATATTATTCGTATTGAAAAACTTTGTAGAATAGAAACCAAAAATTATATTTGATTAGTATAAAATAACATGTTTATTTTATTTTTTTTTTCTTCAAGTTTTTTAAAGAATATTAAATCAAATAACTAACCAACCAATCAATTAACTTGTTAAACCAAAAGAAACTATATTCAAAACGACAGCAGAAAACATATTGAACAATCGTTATGAAAATAATAATGATCATTGACATACGTAAAAACTATATACCAAACAAAAAATACACGTCATTATAATAACAACGTTATCCTTTAATCAATAAAAAAATCGAAACTTAAAAATTAAAAACCCAGTTATTTAACGGAAAAAAAATACAAATAACATGCAGTACTGAAAAAACAAAGGAGACAAATCGAAAACAAACAAATAAAATTGATAATAATAGTTTAAAATATTACATTTTTAAAAAGATGTATTATATTAAATTGCATTTACATATAGTCACTAAAGATGAGCTTACAGTATATAATAAACAAGTTAATAAAAAGTAAATTTCTAAGTGTAGTTAAAGCAAATAAACTATAGTGTCATGCATAAAAATCAGTATCAAACCAAGAGACCAATCCTAAAAAGTGACGAGTCCTTATTATTAAAGTTTCAGTTGTGTTTTGAAAATTGTGTTGTAAAACAAAGAAAAGTGTTGTAAAGAAAATAAGATCCAGCTTAATAATAACAAGTAACTTTATTAAGGCGTTGTTAGGGCTGCACAGCCCTATTTTACAAAACCTTTACGCCAAAATTACATGAGAAAATGACATAAGTAAAAAAATAAATACAACAATGCGATAAGTATGCAGAAACAACGTTTCCTGAAACAATAGGGAAGTTCGTGCTAGTTTTTGTACGTAATTATTTTCTATATATAGGAAACACCTATCACCGCCACCAAAGCCATGCTGCCATAAACTTGCTGCCATGCCCCCCCCCCCCCCCCCGGGCCGATGCAGCCCCCACCGCCGCCGAAGTCCTCCGCCGCCGCAAGAACCGGCGCACACAAAACTTATTACCGGCCCGGAACCGGCGCGCACAAAAATTATAACCGGCTCGGAACCGGCGCACACAAAACTTATTACCGGCCCGGGACCGGCGCGCACAAAAATTATAACCGGCTCGGAACCGGCGCGCACGAAATTTATAACCGGCCCGGAAAACTTTGATACCTTGCGGCGGCGGAGGACTTCGGCGGCGGTGGGGGCTGCATCGGCCCGGGGGGGGGGGGGGGGGGGCATGGCAGCAAGTTTATGGCAGCATGGCTTTGGTGGCGGTGATAGGTGTTTCCTATATATAGAAAATAATTACGTACAAAAACTAGCACGAACTTCCCTATTGTTTCAGGAAACGTTGTTTCTGCATACTTATCGCATTGTTGTATTTATTTTTTTACTTATGTCATTTTCTCATGTAATTTTGGCGTAAAGGTTTTGTAAAATAGGGCTGTGCAGCCCTAACAACGCCTTAATAAAGTTACTTGTTATTATTAAGCTGGATCTTATTTTCTTTACAACACTTTTCTTTGTTTTACAACACAATTTTCAAAACACAACTGAAACTTTAATAATAAGGACTCGTCACTTTTTAGGATTGGTCTCTTGGTTTGATACTGATTTTTATGCATGACACTATAGTTTATTTGCTTTAACTACACTTAGAAATTTACTTTTTATTAACTTGTTTATTATATACTGTAAGCTCATCTTTAGTGACTATATGTAAATGCAATTTAATATAATACATCTTTTTAAAAATGTAATATTTTAAACTATTATTATCAATTTTATTTGTTTGTTTTCGATTTGTCTCCTTTGTTTTTTCAGTACTGCATGTTATTTGTATTTTTTTTCCGTTAAATAACTGGGTTTTTAATTTTTAAGTTTTGATTTTTTTATTGATTAAAGGATAACGTTGTTATTATAATGACGTGTATTTTTTGTTTGGTATATAGTTTTTACGTATGTCAATGATCATTATTATTTTCATAACGATTGTTCAATATGTTTTCTGCTGTCGTTTTGAATATAGTTTCTTTTGGTTTAACAAGTTAATTGATTGGTTGGTTAGTTATTTGATTTAATATTCTTTAAAAAACTTGAAGAAAAAAAAAATAAAATAAACATGTTATTTTATACTAATCAAATATAATTTTTGGTTTCTATTCTACAAAGTTTTTCAATACGAATAATATTTTCGTTTTTTTTTTTTTTTTTTTTTCTATATCGATAACAGTCATCTTCTGTTTTAAGGTGGTGGGGGACCGATTTGGACCGGAAATCGCTAAAAGAAGAACTATATTTTCCCAATAATTTTTTGTACATGATTTAATTCCAATAAAACAAACACTATAATTTTCAAATAAAATCAAGTTAAATTTAAAATAAATTCTTTTATATCAAAAAAGATTTTAATGATATTTTTAATTGTAAAAACGTTTCTAATTTGACTAAAATTTCCTGCTCAAATTTAAATTTCCACATTTACATGTTATCTTTAAAGTGTAATAACTAAAATATTTGATCGTGTTTTCACATGTTTGACATAATTAAATTTTTAAGTAACATTTCTTCTTTACTTTGTGTTATTATTATTATGCGAAACCGTCCTAGTTTGCGAGATATCAGTCGGTCAACTACCCCCCTTAAGATGTTTAATTTTTGCTTTATTTTGAAAGTTAAAATAAATGATGTAAGGCTTTTTTATTTGTTTACTTGAATGTTTCTATACTGCTTTATGTATGAAGATGTATTTAATAAGGTAAAACTGCAATGTGCAATTTGCTTTGATTATTATTTTTCTATAAACATGTAAATGTGGAAATTCAAATTTTTGCGACAAATTTTAGTCAAATTAGAAATTTTCTAAAACTTAAAAATTTATAAAAACTTTTTTCGGAACATAAAAACTAAATTTAAATTTACTCGATTTTATTTAAAAATTTTATTATTGTTTGTTTGTGGGAAATAAATATTAAATTTTGTTTTAATTTTTTTATTATTATTATTATAATTTTTTTTTTTTGAAAATATAGTTCTTCTTTTAGCGATTTCCGGTCCAAATTGGTCACGTACTACGTTAAACCGTTTTTCAATTTTTAATTATTTGTATATTTTTAATTTTCTCTCCTTTGGATTTTGTTTTAGGAATAATAAATCAATGCTTTTATTTGATACCCTTGGTGTTATTTTTAAATGTTCTTGAGTATGTCAATGAACAATATTAATTTTTATACTGATTTTTCGGCAAGTCCATAGTTTTGAATAGTTTATTTTGGTTTAACAAGGTATTTTACTTTTATGATTTTAATTTCTTTCTGTTTTAGTTGTTTCTTAATATTAAACTATAAATTTTTACGCACTATTGTATTATTAACATTTTATCTTTGTAAATTAGTAAATACTTACATTAGTGTAATGATCAATAAAAAAGCATAAACAAAAAAATTATGTATAATACATGAATAAATACCCTTTTTACTTTAAATCGGATAATCAAATCTGGACCAAATCATATAAATATTTAAAACTAAGGAAAATATTTTATGTCAGATCCATTGGATAAATAAACAGGATAGGAAGCTATTGTTGAAAAAACGATCCCTTAATGATGTAATTCAAATTTTCGCCGCAACAATGCAAGAATACAAAATTACGTATAAAAGTGGCGCTGTAATCTGTATGGGAATTTTAAAATTCACACACAGATCGCAGCGCCACTTACATTTTACATGTTGATTGTTGCGGTGAAAATTTGAACTACATCATTAAGGGTTCGTTTTTAGTATAGGGCAATAACACAGGATCTCACGACCCTGGTCAGATCACTTAAAAGCGCCTATAGAACTATTTGTATTAATTAAAATATTTGTTTGGCATTGTTTTAAAACTCATAACTAAAATCATAAAATACGTTAATATATAATTCAAAATGAATTCTTTTACTTAAAAAAACTTGCAAGTTGCAGCTATGTGGCTATATCCACTGTTTTGTTTTTTTGTTTTTGTTTTTTTCTTTTTAGTTTTGTTATCTTTTTTTTTTTTTTTTTGATTTTATATTCTTTTTTTTTTTTTTCTTTTTTTTTTTTTTACTTTAGAAAATATTTTTCCTTAAAGACATTTATGAGTTATCAATTTACTTAATTGCATAACGATTTCAATTTTGTTCTATTTTTCAGAAGTAGGTATTTTTTTAATTATGTACAGCTCTGGCCAAAAGTTTAAGAACGGGACAGCGGCGGTCGCAGCGTTTTCTCATAAAGATAACATAGTGTAATTGTGGGTTGCATATACACAAATCGTTCTCAAACTTTTGGTCAGAGCTGTACTTGGTTTTCATTTTAAGAATTATTTTTAACTTTGGTTTATTAACTCAATAAAAAATTTAAATTATAATCAAGTGCTGCAACATCACTAAAAAAATGTAGGCCCTGATCATAAAGTATTTTACCATAACAAAACTTAAAATCAGGCAATAAAATCTGAGTAACGTACTGGAACTAGTAATACATATATTTTGATATTATTATTATTTTTTTAATTTTATTATTAATATGTATATTTCTAATTGTAACTTATGGATTCTTTAATCTTTTTCTAAGGTTTTACATCACAACTTAATTTCCTTCAAAATTACTCAAATTTGTTTTAGATATTCGTTTATAATATATAAATTTAATAACAATTAAATTTTTTTTTTTTTTAGTTGGTGCATTTTGGACCTTATTTATATATTTGTTTAAAAAATAAACCAAAGAAACAAAATTTATTTCCAAAATCCATTCAGTTATAGAAAATATAAACCAACATGTTCTTTTTAACCATTAAACACAAAATGGGATCTACAAAACTGATGATAATTTTTACCAGGATGTAAATGTGGCTCCATAAGAGAGCGTGAAAAAACTGTAGAGTAAGCAATTTGCGTGAATATTACTGTTTATGACGTCAGAAATAGGCTAAAACTAGTCTAATGCCCTTAACAAAATAGCATCAATTTTAATAAAAAATTTCTCAAAGAGTGGCGCGTTTTGCTTAAATTTAACATTTTTTTATAATTAAGTGGTTAAATTTGTAGTTTGTTTTTGCTCCATTATTGTATTTTTGATTGCAAGGATTTAAATATATATTTTTTTTTTATTTCTGTATTTTTTCTTTCCTCTTTTAATAGTAGATTATTTATTGCTATAATTTTTTTCCATTTTTTTTTCAAAAAATAACGATAAAAAACAAAATACAAATTCTTCTGCTACGAATTATTATTCTATTTCAATTTTTGTTTACTTATTATGTCTGCAATGTCTGCCTTCTTTTCTAAGCTGTTATATAAAGCTAAATTTGTCTAATTTTCTACGTTGCTTCTTTTATTTTAACATTTTTTTTAGTAATTGATAGGCAAAGCTTAAATACCCAAATAGAAAATAATAATAATAATGAGAATAATTAATTATCAGTTAATCATAAAATTACCCACCAAAGCGATGCCTCTTTCCTTGGAAAATAGATGCCAAATTTTAACTACTGGATCTGTAGGTGTTATTATATCTACATTATCTAAAGAATGTGGCATATATTTGATAAATCGGAGCGTAAAAATATACCTAGGAAAGTAAAATATTTTATCTTTTTCACGTTCATTTTATTGTAATTAAAATCATTTTCAAATTTTGAAATACTCTTTTACATACTATACGTAAAATATTTATAAAATGGACAGCTGAAATATTTTCATACTCTGATAAAATATAAATTCTAAAATAAATTTAAAGAAAAGGGATTTTGCGTAAAAGTATATTCAAGAAAAGTAGCTGAGAAACAAAACAAAACAAAACAAAACAAAACAAAACAAAACAAAACAAAACAAAACAAAAACAAAAAAAAAACAAAAAAAAAAAAAAAAAAAAAAAAAAAGATCTGACATTTTTAGTGGTCATCATTGTCTTTGGTGGGTCAAATTACCCCGGTAACGTTGTTGAAAGTAATTTGTTGTTGCAAAAAAGATTTTTCATATTTTTAATTAAAAATTTACAAAATTTGTTTGAATGCGTCAAAATTGGAGTGTTATAACTTGCAATGGTGACACCGTTACAATGGTCAGAGGTCAAATTTTAAACATTTTTGGTGGTCATCATCGTCATTGGCGGGTCAAAATACCTCGATATTGTCATTGAAAGTGTCAAAGTCGGAAAATTTCAATTTGCAGGAGTGGCAACCCTTAATTGGTCAGGAGATCAATTTTAGTACTTTTGGTGGCAAGTATCGCCTTTGGGAAGTCAAGTTATCTCGTTAATGTCGTTAAAAGCGTCAAATTTGAAGAAATTCAATGTGCAGGGGTGGGATCCTTAAATTGGTCAGGGAGTCAACTTTATCATTTCTGGTAATTACTATTATCTTTAACAAGTCGAGCTATCCTGTTAACCTTCGTTGAATGCGTTCAAATCGGAAAACTTCCATTTGCAGGGGTGGGACCCTTAAATCCGTCTGAGGGTCAATTTTAGCATGCTTGGTAGCCACCATCGTCCTTGGTAGGTCAAGCTACCCCAGTAAAGTTGTTGAATGCTTTCAAATCGGGAAACATTTACTTGTAAGGGTGACACCCTTAAATCAGTCTGGGGGTCAATTTTGGCATGTTTGGTGGTCACCATCATCTTAAGAAAGTCGAGTTACCCCAGTAAAGTTGTTAAATGTGTTCAAATCGGAAAACTTCAAATTGCAGGGGTGGGACCCTTAAATCCGTCTGGGTGTCAATTTTAGCATGTTTGGTAGTCACCATCGTCCTTGGTAGGTCAAGTTACCCCAGTAAAGTCGTTGAATGCTTTCAAATCGGGAAACTTTAATTTGCAGGGGTGGGACCCTTAAATCATTCTTGGGGGCAATTTTGACATGTTCGGTAGTCACCATCGTCCTTGGTAGGTCAAGTTATCCCGGTAACGTCGTTGAATGCGTTCAAATCGGAAAACCTTAATTTGCAGGGGTGGGAAACTTAAATCCGTCTGGGGGCCAATTTTAGCATATTTGGCAGTTACCATCGTCCTTGGTAGGTCAAGTTATCCTGGTAACGTTGTTGAATGCGTTCAAATCGGAAAACTTTAATTTGCAGGGGTGGGACCCTTAAATCATTCTTGGGGGGCCATTTTGACATGTTTGGTAGTCACCATCGTCCTTGGTAGGTCAATTTATCCTGGTAACGTTGTTGAATGCGTTCAAATCGGAAAACTTTAATTTGCAGGGGTGGGACCCTTAAATCATTCTTGGGGGGCCATTTTGACATGTTTGGTAGTCACCATCGTCCTTGGTAGGTCAATTTATCCTGGTAACGTTGTTGAATGCGTTCAAATCGGAAAACTTTAATTTGCAGGGGTGGGACCCTTAAATCCGTCTGGGGACCAATTTTAGCATGTTTGGTAGTCACCATCGTCCTTGGTAGGTCTAGTTACCCCGTTTACGTCGCTGAATGCTTTCAAATCGGGAAACATTTACTTGCAAGGGTGTCACCCTTAAATCAGTCTGGGGGGGGGGGGGGGGATTTTGGCATGTTTGGTGGTCACCATCATCTTTAGCAAGTCGAGTTACCCCAGTAAAGTCGTTTTATGTGTTTAAATCGGAAAACTTCAATTTGCAGGGGTGGGACCCTTAAATCTTTTTTGGGGGCAATTATGACGTATTTCGATAGAGTACTTAATATGTATGAACTTCATTATAATTAATTAATATATTCCCTGAGAAGCGAGAAAGGCGTTTGATTAGAAAATATTTACAAAAAGCAATATATATTATATGAGTTGCTGTTTAATTTCCTAGTGCCTTGATAGCACAGTCGGTAGAGTGCTGGTTTTGCATGACGAGGGTCGGTGGATCGAGTCTTGGTTATTGCAAAGTTTTTAATGATTAAATTAAAATCAAGTGAGTGCCAAACCTCAAATAAATTTAAAATCAACTGTTAACAACCTCGTTCAAACCACTTTAAAAAAAAAAATCACCTAGCAAGTTTCTTAAAAAAAAAAAAAAAAAAAAAAAAAAAATCACATGGCAAGTTTCCCCTTCCTTCCTATTAGCAAGTTTCCCCTCTTACCATGTTGCACACAAAAAAGAAATGCTGGGTCTCTCTATATATTACTACTAATATATATAATAAACAAAACAAAAAAGTTAATTTTTCAAAGAAAATAGCCAAAAACTAGGTTTGTCCTATGCTGAGCAACGTTATTCATTGCTCTACATGAGCATCGAAAAGCATTCAGAATGACGTCATGCGCACACATCCTTTTAAATATTACTTTTAGGTAATATAATAGTCCACTTTACCTGTTATTTAGTAAAAAAGTAATTTGTATCCATGTATCACTTAATTATACCACTTTCTCCCCTCTAAATATTTATATTACATTAAAATTTTACAATATATTTACTTCAAAAAAATATTAAAAAAATTCTTGCTGCAACGTTTATTTTTCTGATTTTTCAAGAATAAAAAATTACGTAATGCACTGTGCATGCAGAAAACTATGTAGCTTTTTTAAAGTCTTTATTCTGCCAATCTTTTCATTATTTCAGTACAGTACCATTAAATATTTGCACAGCATATAAAATAGAATTATTTGAAAAAGCTACACAATAAATAAATGCATAATAATGCTGAATATACTCACTAACAACATAAGTCTAAAAATAATGACGATAGTAATTTTAACCTTCAATCCTAACTGTAATTTTAAACAACAACAACACAGTTTTCCTAGCTTCATAAAAAAAATAATAAAAAAATAAAAAGAGCAAAAAATGCAAGTTAGCTTTAACGTAATTATGCACTAGCGTGCTGTGCTGCAAATCGACGCTGCGGAAAATCACCACATGATTTCGAATTTTTTAAAGGATCGATTTTGTAGACAAATGCTTTAGCAGCTATTGTTTATACTGAACGTCTGGCCAACTTTTGGTTACCTGTTAAACTAAGGTACTTAAACTATATTAAGTGAGTGAGCCAATATGATAATTGATAACAATTAAAACTGTATGTTCGATCGGAAAGTATATTTTATATAAGAAAAATGCTATACACACTTTTATTTTTTTTAAGCTAGTAGAGAATAATACAAAAAATACATAAAAACGTAATTTATGCTGCATTAAACTTTTTTTTTTTTTTTTTTTTTTTTTTTGCTATATTGGTTGAGTTCAAATGTACTATAACTATAATTATTAACTTTTAATTAATTCTGAATAAAGTAAATATAAAAGACTAAATAATTATCTAAATACGAGTACATATAAGTATATATATAAGAAATTAATAAAAGCTCTTTATCATGTATGTTTGATTACGCTAGTTAAATAATGATATATGTTTGTGTATTTTGTTTTATTGTAAAAACTAAATACTCTGACGATAATATCTGAATATGTTATAAATAAGTCGGCGGACCTTGAGGTGGGTATGTCCTCTTTTTAGCCTCGTAATAAAAACTATTTATTATTATTAAATGTTGTTATTTTGTAATAGGTAATTATGCTGAACATCTTAACAATTATGCTATATTATAATCGCTACTATAGAATAAATTGTGTTATGTTGCTGCATTGAGCTAGCAGAATTTATTATTATTTATTTTTTCAAATGTATGATATGAGCAAACATTTTCACCAAGTTCCATATTATATATAAGATGTTAGATGCCCCAGGAAAAGTTTTGGCCAAGGTCGCGCAACTTAAAGAAATTCACCAAAGACATCATATCACCACTTGTTCCCCTATCAGTGACGTAACTGGTGCACGGCATCGTATTGGCTTAGAACCAAGGAAAATCCATCGCAAAATGAAATCGAATACGTGAGTTTTGTGCTGCGCTCTACCTCTTTATTATATGAAGCTTGTATTTTCATCGTAAACAAAATATAAAAATTAGAATATATTGCATATGAAAATATAAAAAGTACAAAAATCTTGATAATACAATAACATGCATACAAGTTTTGGCCTTGGTTTTAATTTATGATGACTTCATATTTCAACGTTATATCAGTTGAAATTAGTTAAGTGTAAAAGAGAAGAACAACGCGATATTTTACACTCTGCTGACTGCATACAAGTACACTCACCTTTGCTCATTTAAAATTGCATAAAAATATCAAGAATATCTCTGCAAAACATTTGTAATATCACGGTCTGTGAGCAACTACTGCGTGAGTCTTTTACTTTGTCTTGTTTTAAATATTATTTTTTTATGTGAATATTTAAGTCGTCGCTGTATTTAACTGTATTTGTCTGTCTGTCTATAGGGTGTATGCGGATGACGTCATATTTATTGCGCTTGGAAGCCATACTGGAGTAGTGCATAACATTGCTCAGCATAGGATAAACTTCATTTAAGCCTCATCATTCAATTTTGTTCTTTGGGAAATCGGTTAATTTTTTGTTAATGTTATTTTTCTCACATACTTCAGATACTAATTCAACATATTTACAACATCAGTGCTCTCAAAAATATTGCATAGTGTTTTTAAACTGACAAAAAGATTTTTTGTCCCATGCCACCCATGTTATTCAATTATCCAAGATGACGTCGACTTTAACATGAATGCATAGACCATAGACCGGTTGCACTCATATTTCAGATCCGTCATTTTGTTGGTCAAGATTACATAGGCCAGCATAGGAAAAACGTAATTTTTATTTTTTCAATAGCAAAAGAAGCTTCAAACCTCAATCAAAGCTTTATTTCTAGCTCCTAATAACCTCGAAGAATATGAGAAAAATTTATTTAGTTGCAACAAACTCTTTTTTTGGGAAAAATTAGGAATAATGATGTTTCCCCTATGCTTGAAAAAGACTTATACACCACAAACATGGCCACAAAGCGCAAGGATGTGCTAGGGGTCTATACCTTAGCGTTTATTTTATTCATTCATTCATTCATTCATTCATTCATTCATTCATTCATTCATTCATTCATTCATTCATTCATTCATTCATTCATTCATTCATTCATTTTTGAGTTATTTTAAAAATAGTTATGTGATAGTAAATAAATAATATACAACTACAAAACTAGTTCAATAACATAGGAAACGTATAGAAAAACTAAATAATGTTTCAATTTTTTGTTACATTTATATTCCGTGTCAATTGAGGTTAATTCCAAGAAGATTGTTGTACTAAATCACTATTATTACTAAATATAAGTATCGTATCAACTTGCTCTATTTTTACTATCTATAATTCAATATCCAATTGGATTGACATGGTCATGTATTTTTATTTTATTAATGCTTTAGATTATAAAAATATAGTTCATACACTAATGCACACAATAAAATTATTATTATTATTATTATTTTACTAAACTCGCCCTATTCAGGCGCATATATGCAGGCACTACTATACGAGGTTTTATAAATGTTCGATTGTTCTTAAAAAAAAAAAAAAAAAAAAAAAAAAAAATCATGTATAATCAAGAACTGCATTATTTGAAATGGATGATAATGCAAACTTAAGTTGTTCTTACAATATAGTATTAATGCTTATTTAATATTCTATTTACTAACAACTTTGCGTAGCTATTTTTTGAATGTATACTGAACCGAGGCTTGAAACTTTTAAATGAAGGAGATTTGACAATATACTTTTACGCGTTTTCATTTTTTTTTTTTGTCTCTGTCTCTGTTTCTCTCTCTTTCTCTCTTTGTTTGTTTGTTTGTTTTTTTAAAAAACAAACTTGTAAACGTTGTTGCACCAGACTTCTACTACATGGCTATGACTTGATGACAATGATGACTCACCTCTCCTTGCCCAGGTGAAGACAAAGTGATGTTCCCCAATCTGTCCACGATCTCCACGGTGTGCCAGCGATTATCAAGGATCCTCGGAGCAGGTAGCAATGTCTCGTGTCTGCCTCTGGCTTCTGTCGTCACCGCCAGCACCAGACCTTCTGCTCTAGCCTGCAAAGTACACAGATAATTAGGTTAAAAGGAAAACGTGTTTTTCTTCATAAGCGTAATGTTAAATTAGGGGACCCTTAGCTTTCCCTGCGTGCTAAACCAGTAGCGATTTTTTAAACCCCTGCATGTTCAGGGGTTTCAAAAATCGCAAACTGGTAAGCTCCAAAATTATGCTTTTTATAAATTTGAAATTGCCTTTTCCATATTGTACAAAAAAAAAAAAAAAAAAAAAAACGTCAAACCTAATACTGTACTTAATTTTCCTATACTATTATTAGCTACTCTAGGGAAAATATTCTGGAGAATAAAAACATAAAATAAGAATTATAAGCATTATATCGTGTGAGCCTAAAATGTAGCACATATTTTCTATATTTCAATTTTGTTTAATCTCATACATATTTATTATATCTCTATTCTCTTTAAAGGATCATGTAACCATGCTTTCGTCAACAGCCTTTCATCGTATGAAGTTGCGCATAAGTTCGGAGTTCCGCGAATCAGTCAGAAACGACGAGATTTGATGTGATACTAATCATTAATTTATAACATTTCGTTATTCAATAAATAAAATATATATTTAAAAAATAATAAGAAAAAAATATTATATAAATAAATTATTTAAATTGTTTTTTATTTTTAATTTCACTAAATTATATTACAACTTATATATTTATTTTTAATAATTAATTTTTGTAATTAAATTAAAAATTTTAAAAAATTAGGCACATGAATTTTAATTTAAATTTGTATTTCAGTCTCTAATTTTTTCAATATATGATACGGGAGTAGGGTACCGACGTCGTCCATTAGACTCAAACTTTTCTCTCCAAAAAAATCTGGAATTTGGCATAATGATAGTTCAGCTTGAGACAAAAGTTCAAATATATAAAATTTTAGGGTGTCACCGTGCAAATTAATTTTATATGATTTTTTGAAATTTTAGGCCCATAAGGCCCAATGCTAATTTCAATAATTTGTTCTTTTTTTCGGGATGGTCAAACATCATGAAATTTTTATCACGGCTAGGTGTGACCCTTAGTTACAAAATGACACCAAATCTAGACACAAAACACTTCTAGTTTTTGAGATATAAGGTCGGTACCCTACTCCCTTAAATTATTTAAATGTTAAGTTTCTTACCTCTAACGCTAACCCAGGCACTCCTTGCCTGGCAGGCTGGTTAAACAGTGGACCACCCACACAAGACCTGAAGCTGAGACCAATATGTCGACCACGCAAAGACAAAGGTCTGGGCAGTAACATACGTATGTGTGCGCTGCCATTGAAGTAAGCTTCTCTAAATGTTCCCTCGGTATTTGTCTGTGTCCATACTAGACTTGGACCCAGTGTTAATATAACACCTGAAACATAACAACAAACAAATATTTAGAGCAGTGGTAAACAACATTTACACATTTTGTTACACATATGGAGCAAAATATAGGGATTTCATAGGATACAATGGAGATTATCGGTCTAAAAATTTCTTAATAAATTTCGTAAAACACAAAACGCTTAAAACACGTAAAAGTATGTCTCGTATTTCTAATTTAAATTTCTCCGAAATCGGTGGAGTAGTTTTTCCAAAAAAAAAAAAAAAAAAAAAAAAAAAAAAAAAAAAAAAAAAAAAAAAACTGTATTTCCTCATGAACGTAACGTAATGTTAAATTAAGGGAACCTTATAGCTTTTCCCCGCATTAAACTGATAAGCTCCATTAATACAGGAACCTTTATTAGCATTGTGCCAAAATATGAGTAACATAATGCTCTTCTTTTTTGTTTTCAAAATGTTATTCAAATTTTTGAAACCTTTAATATAATCTACATTACTTTTTTCAATTATGGTACTCCTATATGGTAATTATTGACGTATCTTTATTTTTTTGTTCATTTTTATTATAAAATGTTAACCACTCTGCATATTATGCTTTCTTCAATGTATTGGTTCAGAGATAGGGCTTGTTACCCTGACTGCACCTTTTGACTATCTTATTTTGCAATAAACATAATTATTATCTATTTATTAATTATTCATTTATTTATTTATTTAAAAACAAAGCGACACAAAATTCTGGGTCTTTTCCACATATATAGTAAAATTGAATTACGTAATCGTTTATTTCAATATTAATTATTGCCAATATCTTCAAAAATTTGCAATATAACATAAAATAGGAACAAAAATCACAAAAAATAATAATAAAATCGAACAACGAACCATCACAAATTTTGCAATAATAAAGATAAGATAGATAAAGATAGAACTCGTGATTTAAAAATAACAAAGAATAAATGGATTTAATAAAAGTAAGTTTTCATGGTATGTACATTGAATTAATGATGAGACAGAAAATACAAATTCTAGGAAATAATTAAATTAGTCTAAATTATATTTCAAAATTATTTTAATTTCTATATAAAAACACACCCAGGGAAATTAGCTTGAAAGGGAGTTGATATAGTAAGTAAAATGCTGGAACAAAAGAAATATAAATTTGCAGAAAGGATGTAAGTGTACAAAGTCATTATTGTCCTGGCAACAATGGAGGTTTAATTATTTACTGCGAGGACGTCATGAGGAGCCTCCATTGTCAATCTTTTAATTACAAAACTTGATTGTTAACCTTCGATATTTTTATTAATTAATTAATTAGATTGAATTATTTTAACTTGCGTCCTATAGAAATATTTTATATTTTAAAATTATTATTATACTTTTTATTTTATACTTTCGGAGTTGTGACTACAGTCGCTAAAATCAGAACATGGCAAGAATAAATAACTTAATTTATGCTGCATTTGTGTCAATATAGCATAAATTATGTTATTGAAATAGCATAAACAATTATGCTATACAAAGTAATATTTATGCTATGCTAACATAGTTATTATGCAGGAGAGCATAAATTATGTTGCATTGAACTATAATGTTTCTGAAAATGAAGGTTTACGTATTTATTTTTGTATGTGTTAATACATGTCACTCTGATTCTTTGAAAATTTCTATAGCTTAAAACACGTAAAAGTATGTCCAGTATTTCTCATTCAAATTTCTCCGGACTCAGTGAAGTAGCTTTTTCAAAAATCGCACAATAATAAAAAGAAAGAAAGAAAGAAAGAAAAAAATTTGTTTTTCCCCATAAGCGTAATGTTAAATTTAGGAACCCTTAGCTTTCCCCGCGCGCTAAACCGATAAGCTCCATTACTAATGTTATAACAAAACATCAACATTTGTGCTCTACAATATAGCAAGTGTTCAATGTAGCGTCAATTACGTAAATTAATTTTCAAGGTGAAGAAAATGATAAAAAAAAAATAAATATTTATTAATTTTACTTTACTCGCGATCTATAAATATGATTAAATAATTGAAATAGCTCGAAGTTTCATGTCAAAATATTTTAATGTAATAAAGTAGTGAATTATTTATTATTCACAAAGTAACGTGTAAAACTAACAATTATATATTTATAACAACGCGGCGCGGCAAACACGCAAATCGTTGCCAAGGTTACAGAGAATAATATTAAATTTCTTACAATTTTCCCACGAAGTTAATATTAGTAATTATATATTACACTCACTGCATATTATTATTATAGAAATATAAAAATACAAATGTGTCATCGTTGTATCTGATGGAGTTTCAATGAAGTGAGCGAGAATAGTCTAGGGACATATATTTCAAGGTATAGACCACATAAAACAACATGAGCTTTTTAATGAATAAACACGAGGGATCTTCAAAACTGTTGACAATTTTTACCAGAATGTTTATGCAGCCCCACGAGAATGCGTAAAAAAAACTGTAAAGTAAGCAATTTGCGTGACTATTCATGTTTGTGACGTCAGAAACATGCAAAAATTAGTATGAAAATGTTTTGCAGGTTGCATAAATCGAAATTTCTGATCACTGCTACGGGGCTACTGTTGGGTTTTGAGTCAAACTATAAAGTTATTTATGTAAGTCCCATCAAGTGTTTTGTGATATAAATGCTTATATTATGTTTTCTTCTGGTCTATTCATTTTTTGGTTTTAGCGATTCTTTGACAATATTTTATTTCCTGCAGTGAGGAAATTTTTAAATTAGGAATACGTGGACGTTTTTTTAACATAATTTAACATTTTATAATTTTTCACCAATAAACCACGTGCAATAAACGCGCTTTAAAGGTTGTAAAACATATTCATTATAATGATTTTTCCACAACTAATAACGTAGGAATGTTTTTTGTTATTTTAATTTAATTAAAAATATTTCGTTTATTGCTAATGGTCCATTCAAATGCAATTTATAATTTACATAAAAAAAATTAATTTTTAAGAGTTTCTAAAAAGTGATATATATATATATATATTTTTTTTTATTAAAATTAGATTGATTTTAATATCTATGAGACTCTTTACAATACAATTCGAAACATTTGTCCATAAAAATTAAACAATTGCCCTTTTCACATGAAGTCATTCTGATTGCTTTTCGATGCTCTTCTTGAGTAATGAATAACATTGCTCAGTATAGGACAAATGTAGTTTTTGGCTATTTTCTTTGAAAAATTCGCAAGTTTTGGTTATTATTATTTATCTCATACTTGAGGTACTAATTCAACCTGTTAACAACATCAATGTCCACAAAAAAATTGCGAAGTATTTTTAAACTGGCAATATGTGCCATTTTCCTATACTGGCCAATGTTATTTAGTGCTTACTTATGACGTCGACTTTAATATGAAGGAAAACACCCTATAGCAGCTTTAAAAGTATACTGTATACACAGACACACAGTACGGTATATTCAAATATCACTCACAACACAATAATATCATATTTGACTCCCATTGTATTTATAATAAAATTTAATCTATTTGAATTCTATTTTCACTCACGCTCCTAGAATGTGATAGTGTATAGCATTACCATCATGCTTATTAAATTAAATATTTAATATTAATTTATAAATAAAATTTTAAATAAATATTTAAAAAATAAGAAAAATTATTAATAAAATATAATACATACATATATATTATAAAATTTAATAAATTAATATATTATATTTATTTAAAAAAAAAAACAATATTACATTTATATATATAATAAATTAAAGCACCATATTTAGAAATGATTACTTTAACCTTTATTTAACCTTGCTTATGCACACCTATATGTATGTATGTAATCATACTGTACTGTATATTTATGCAGGTTTTCATAACGTAGACTATAATTTTACTATCTAACTCACAATTTATTATTATACCTAGCTCTCTGTATGTGAACAACTAAAGTTTATCTTTTCATTGAATCGTTTTTCATTGATAACAACTTTAGTAATAAAATAATTACAATAAAAATATAATCTTCTTTTCACTTCAATGCTTGTGTGGTGAAAATAAATTTTTTGTAGTTAAAAATTTAAGAAAGTAATATCCAGCTGTTCTTTTCAATTATAGGGTGTATGCGGATGACGTCATATTTATTGCGCTTGGAGGCCATACTGGAGTAGTGAATAACATTGCTCAACATAGGACAAACTTCATTTAAGCCAATTTTCTTTGGGAAATCGGTTAATTTTTTGTTATTGTTATTATTCTCACATACTTGAGATACTAATTCAACATATTTACATCATCAATGCTCTCAAAAATATTGCATAGTGGTTTTAAACTGGCAAAATGATTTATTTTCCTATGCCACCCATGTTATTGAGTGATCCATCATGGCGTCAACTTTAACATGAATGCATAGACCCTATACAAATTATTTCGTATATATATATTTTTTTTATTATGTTATATATTTATAAATAAATACTTTTTTTTTTTTTTTTTTTTTTTTTGCAATATATACCACATTAGCTAATAATAAAGACAGACTTTTTATACCAATAGTAAGCTTTTTCTTGTATTAGTTTTATTTATAATTTTACTTTATTTTAAGTTACATATTTATAAATATTGTAATCTTAATATCTAGCTTATTTCCATTAAAAGAATTCATTAACTTTGTGTGGAGTTCCTCATTGCTGCAAAATATGCACGAGATTAAAATGAACTTAAAATTAATTTATTTCCATTTCTGTAATTAATATTTCATATTAGTAAGTACTAGAGATACAGTAATAAAATTATTATATATTATACATTGTCATTATTTGTACTATATATAATTTTACATTCAAACACAATCATAATATATTTTATCTTCTCTCGCAAAGGTCATAAAATTACAGACATTTTACGTGCACCACGTGACATTACGTGCACCGTTTGTTTGTTTGACTATAGTCAAATATAACGGTTAATTAACTTGACGACTTTTTTAAACTCGATCGTTGTTATACAACAATGTAAAACATTGCACTGCCTGCTTTTACAAATCATCATGTTACACTGGACTAACAAAAAACTGACCACTTAAAATCAAACGCGCATACGAATGTTCAACACGGCTTCAGTTGTTTCAGAACATTTGATGATCTATTATACAACTTTTTGTTGAATTCATTTTTGAACTCATTGTGATTGGTTTCATATAAATTATTCTCACTTTTTTTTAATGATTATTAGGATATATATTTATATATTTTTTTTATTTAAAGATCTAATATATATTTTGCTATATTTATTTTAAATTATTTTGATATATTTATTTTAAATTCAGAACCTACATTAATTACATATAATAAAATTATATCCAGTATTTCTCATTTAAATTTCTCCGAAATCGGTAAAGTAGTTTTCTCAAAAATCGTAAAAAACGTGTTTTCCCCCATAAGCGTATTGTTAAATTAGGGGACCCTTGGCTTTCCCCGCGTCTCCCCGCACGCTAAACCGATAACCTCCATTGTTTGAACTGAAAAAGTTTCAGAATTAAAGCAATTTAAAAAATGGTCCAAATTTACACCACGTATGTGTTTTTTAAAAAAATATTTATTTGACTTTGTATTGTTCATTGTGTTTCGTGAAATAAATTATAAATATATTATATATTGCATACATAATAGCATTTCGGCTAAAATAAAAATAATAAAAATCATGCGAACAGTATTTCAAATGAATCAAACATTAAAATTATCCCCCCACCCCCCTCATATCAGTACTGTACCACCCTCTTTTCCACCATGAACGCGTTTAACTTTCAAGGTTTAACAAGTATCAACCGCATGCAATTAAATAAATGAGAGTACTAAATATTTTTTCTCAGTGTGTTTGTGAAGCAGAGAGTGGGGGGTTCTTCATTATTTATACTTTTACTTTGCTCTATGTATCGAGATATAAGATAAGTTCAAGGAACCTGCTGCTCTGACGTCATACTTTACTACTAATATGTTATATTATACTTTGCAGCACGAAGTAGTTACCTTTGTCTTAGTTAGTCATCTACTTTACTAATTATATATCGCGGCGTTAACATCGTAAAAATTAGAGCTGGTTACAGGGATTTTTTAATTGTCGTTGATTTTGTTTGACATAATTTGGTGTATTTTTAAAAAAATAAGAATTACAAAATAACACTGATTACATAGAACAAAAATTACACTTACAAAAAAATACTGCTATGTTTTGCTAATTGTAGGTGTAAACTGCAAGAGGTAAACATTCGGCTCAGGTATTAACATACTGCATATTATCAGGTAGAGACCGAATTGTCAACAAAATACCTATTAATCTGTCTGTGCTGTGTATTTTTTTTTTTTTTTTTTTAAGAATTTGTGCTTTTTTGTTTTAGTTTGTTTTATCGAGCTTTTTTTTTTTACCTTTTCTTGCTTTTTTTTTTTTTTTTTTTTTTTTTTTGCAAATTTTTAAACAAACAAAAAAAAACTCTAAACTTGCGAATTGTTATATTAATAATAATTTAATTTCAAGTCTTTTTCTAATTAATAATTTTACTAACACTTAAATTTACTCCATTTTATTTGAAAATTATAGTATTTGTTTTGTTGTAAATAAATAATGTACACTCCCCCCGAATAAATCTGACCGGTAGCGTTAAAGTTTCCTCAAATATTTAACATTTGGAGACTTGAACGCTGCAGTCAGATTTATTCAGGGGGAGTGTACAAAAAATTATTATTATTAAATATAGTTATTCTTTTAGCGATTTTCGGTCCAAGTCGGTCACGTTCTGCGTTCAATGAAATTCTGTAATATTTAAAATATAAATTCATGAAAGAACAATGTCGCTAGCAAAGTCATTCAATCAGAATGTTCAAAGTTTTCTCACATCATCAGTAAAACCAGAAACACTGCATGCATATTCGTGACGTATATAATTTCGTTGAAGTCAAAGATCCTTATTGATATATTTTATGTATGTGGGAGTTGTTGAGAATGTATATGAATCATTTTATATATTTTACCTGGCTGGAATATGTGTATACACGTTCTACTTTTCATTATTAATTAGCTAATTCTTTGAAATAAAAAATTATCGATCATATGGTGAGCGTAAGTTAACAACGATTCTACGATACGAACGAATTTTTTAAATTTTCGTGTATCATTTGTTCAATGTTAAAAGATATAGAGAATTTCGCCAAAAAATTGACAGTCGATATTAGCGACAATCGAATTGTTATAAGTTATCAAATCATTACCGTAAAGGATCTGCTTGACTAATAGAACTGCTTTAAGGCCGACTATAAGCGATTTCTCTAGCATCCGCTTCCTTTTCTTCTTACTACGCATGCGCAGTACGTCAAGCCGGAAGTGGATATGAGCGAAATTAAGACAGCCTCAAAACAGTTGTTACTTTATTAGATGCTTCTAACTGATGAAGAAATTTTTCTATGATTTATTGGCTTATATGCTAACGTTAAAGTATGTCTATTACCTCACCTAAAATTTTTTTTGCAGATTCAGTGCTGTAGATTTCTCAAAAATCGCAAGAAACAAAGTATTTATATTAGGTACAAGTATTTTAAATTTAAAACTTTAAAACTATGCTAATTACTCTGTTATGTAACTGATGCTACAAAACTTTGTTTTACGTATATTTAAAATAATTAACAAAAATTATACATATTTTTACATATATAAGTAATAATTAAATACTTATCAAAATTATCATTATATTTAAATAAATAAACATTTAATTATTTAAATTTTTAAATAAAATCTTATAAATATTATTACAACACTTCCATAATTAATATTAAATTATTAGTAAATTTTGCTATTTCTGTTTGTAGAGTTCGGATATATTTTGTACACCATGAGTGTTTATTGAATGTAAATTAAAGTCACAGCCTAACAGATTTGTGTGATTAGGGAACAAACTGTATAATTGTTATTACAATTATTGTATTTCATAGCTCAATGTAAATACAATTCAAATGCGCTCTCTTTGGTTGGATTAAAAACTATTATGAAATATGCTTGAATAAATTGCATTCTCTCATCCCCTTTCTTTTTTAATACATTTAAGTATTTGGTAATAAAAATGCACGAGCAGTATTCACCAACAATGAAATATAGTAGCGAGATAAATAACAACAATATATTATACAATATGTATAAGTGTACGGTATAAATATTTAAGTTGAAGACGTGAGAGAGTCTTAATATAATGCTGGAGAACATAAATGCATGTCACATATATCGTTAAAAAAAAAAAAAAAAAAAAAAAAAAGATAATAGCTAACTTTATAGCGGTTTATTGTTGTTTGATTTGCTTTGAATGTTGTTATGTTATAAAAAATACTCTCACTTGAGCAAAGAAAGAAGAAGAAAAAAAGTATTCATTCAGCTTTTATTTGTAATCCGTGGGAAATATACAGATTTATAGGAAAAAAATTATTTGATGAAAATAGTTTTTATTATAATGTTAGGATTCAGACAGACAGGCAGACAGACAGTTAGAAATACGTTAAAATGAATTTAATCCTATATAAGTCTATACATTATTGATATAAGTTTTTTGATACAATAAATAAATTTTTGATACGTTTAAAAATTCCGCAAAGAAAATAAAAAAATCGTCACCAATATAGAAATATTTGAAATTTCAAATTTGAAACTGAATTTCTTAAAGAAACTCTTCAAATTCATGCATTCAATATCAAATTAAAAAAACAAACAAACAAAAAAAAAATCGAATGTGTTTAACTAAAATACTGTAGCAACTTATGCAGGGGCCCACGAGATAACTATAGAGACGGCCCCCATCCGCGGGGGGGGTCTGGGGGGCAAAGCCCCCCAGAATAGCGCCGCAGGCGAAAATTTTACGAAAAAGGGGGCGTGGCTAGCTAATTTTAAGTAAAAATTACAATCATTTACGTAAGAAAGCAAAAAAAAAAAAAAAAAAAAAAAAAAAAAAAAAAAAAAAAAACAGGGCAAGAATAGAAAATTCGTGTGTAATAAAATATAATATTTCTTTGACATGACTAGTAACCTGCGATATCAAATTTTTTGTATGTATATTGCTTTGTCAAAGTGCATCATCTTTTGAAGAAAAAAAAAACTGACAAGAATTCTGAAAGTCCGTCATGAGACATTGGGTTGAGATTAATTTATTTCTATTTAAAACTTTTATTTTCAACCTTTATATTGAAGGATCAGTCATCACAATAAGATCTTATTAAAATTATATCAATTTATAAACTATATATATATATATAAGATTCAAAAATTTCCTTCCTTTCCTTTCCTTCCTTCCTGCTTTTTTTTTTTTTTTTTTTTTTTTTTTTTTTGCCGTTTGTTGCGAAGACGGCCCGGCGCCGGCCCTCTTTAGCCGCGGCCCTTCGAGATAATCTCGAAATCTCGGCGCTCAATCCGCCACTGAACTTATGCAATAGAATGAAATTGAATTATTATTGATTTCCAAAACTTAAAATACATTATATCAGCAGTAATTAATATTTGTTAAGGTACAGGTTAGTAATGTATATTAGACAATTACATTTCAACAAGTTAGTATTGTATATTAGTTAATTATATTTGCAGCCAACATCAGTTTGAAGAATACAACGATGTTTACAAGGTTGCCATGGTGATGATGTATTCAAGTAACGTGAAGTGTAGTATGTATAGACTATAGACAATGTCAAGTCACGTGATGTGTAGGTACATTGTTAAGAGTCACGGCCGTTAAACCGGAAATACACTCACTAAACATCGCCAAGTATATTACAAAAAATTTAAAAAAATTAAAAAAAAAAATAATAATAAAAAAAAAAAAAAAAAAACGAATGGTAAATAATTTTAAAATAAAAAGAGTTATAAAACAAATTATGTTCCAAACTAATCTAAGCCAGCTTCGAAATTTTTTCTTTATTAAAAACATCTGATCATGACGTCACTACCTGTTTACTACGTTTATATGAATGGTTCATCAGTTATTTCTTCGTTTAGAACCTGATAAAAATGAACAAAACTTCACAGAAAAAAAAAGGTTGCAGGCTCAACATGCGACTCACTTTTATCGGCTCAAAAAGAAGATATCAACCAATGAATGTGTCTTATTTTGTTGATCAGCCAATCACTGTTATTGAGATTCACTTTACTTTACAGAATAAGCTATATATTTGCTACTAATTTCATACCGTATATCATGATCACCCATCATTGCATAGGTGACTACAGCACTAATAACTTAGTCATCGCGTACAGCATAATGTTCTAGTAAGAACATTACGAAATTTACACACACACGTTTTCAGAGGTAGATTTTACATTGCACATTTAATACATTTCCGACACTAAGATTGGTGAACGAATTTATTTATAAAATAATTTTAAATAAATTTTAAATAAATTATATATCACAAAATGTAAATAAAATCATTGCAAATTCAAATAATTTTAAAATAAATTAAAATTTGTTACAAAATTATGTTATATTAAAAAAAAATAATAGGTAAAAATAAAACAGTAAAATGAAAATTAATAAGATAGGCATATAAAAAATTGAAGACAGCAATTACAAATTAAACCAGTATCTCGGGGTGTAATTATTTTTTATTAACAAAAATCTAGTTTTTTTATTTTTTAGCTACTTGTTTTTAATAAGCAAAAAAAAAAAAAAAAAAAAAAAAATCCGGTTAAAGAAAGTTAAAATAATTGAATAATTAATTTTAAATATTGATGTGTTACTTTAAATTTTACTGCAACTGTTTATATGAAATTGGTGTTGATATGAATAACGTTCAAAATTATTACTTTTATTTCTATCATTAAATACATTAATTATACAAACTTTAATACGTAAAGTAGAATTTATGTTGCTGTAATTATTATTATCAAGGAAAATATATATAATATATATGGATTGCAGAAGGGTGGTTTCATTCATGTTAAAGTCGACGTCATAAGTGAGTACGTACTAAATAACATTGGCCGGTATAGGAAAAATGCACATTTTGCCAGTTTAAAAATACTTGGCAATATTTTTGAGAGCATTTGATGCTGTTAACAGGTTGAATTAGTACCTCAAGTATGCAAGAAAATAATAATGATAAAAAAAGAGCTAATTTTCCAGGGAAAATAGCCAAAAACTACGTTTGTCCTATGCTGAGCCATCTGTCTCATATGCTGAGATATGCTGAGACAGTTATTTATTGCTCAAGAAGAGCATCAAAAAGCACTCAGAATGACGTCATGCGTACACACCCTGTATATATTAACTGCTTTATTCAAGTAATTTAATCAGCTACTGCGGGATTTTACAAATTTATCGTAAAGAAAGAAAAATCTGAAATCTTGCACGGTGAAACATTACAATAAAAAATCGTGAAAAAAAAAAAAAAGTTCACTCTCATTTTGATTTATGATATTTTAAAGTTTTAGTCCCATAAGAGCCCATGTTAATATAAATAATTATTTTCTCTCTTATCTGATGGTCACGGGTTCTAAATCATATAGGTAGCTTTTACTGTTAACTTGCAAATGCCATCATAATGTATGGAAATTTATTATTATTATTACTTTCGATTTTAAAACACAATCCTTAAAACAAATTCTTATTAAGATTACAGGTGTTTTGATATAGAGTACATTAATGCTGTGCGTAAACCCCTGCAGGTTCTCGTTCTCTGCTACTAAAATGACGATCAACTTTGGTTATTCAAATGTAATGCGCAATTTTTTGATGCAAGAAAACAGCAAAAGTTTATAAACAACACTAGTTATTCACTCGACCAGAACGCTACAATTTTTTTTTAAGTATGACAAAGTGCATTTTAACATGCAAAATTAAAACTTAATAATAGCAATAGTAGTCAGAAGATCCATCATACATAAATACGTACTAACAAGTTGAGAGGTTATTGTTATCATTCATATCTACTTTTATTACTGCCGGTAAGTTGCGAACTGTAGCGAAACTGCTGAAGAACTTGGTAGTTCAATTTTGTTGAACATCAGTGTGTTAGGAATGAAATTAAATATATAAATAACATTAATAATAAATAAATTAATTATTTAATAAAATCAGTAAATTAAAATATTTTAATTTTATATAATAAAATATAGAATATCAACAAAAAAAAAATATATATATAATTTGCAAATTCAATATTTAATAATAAAAGTAAAAAGTAAAATAAATGTTAAAAAAATATTAATAAATACTTGAAATACTTGATTATGTATTACCACATTACACCGTGTGTTTTACAAATATGACATTTTTAATTACTTCAGAATTTAAATCATTATTATCATATATGATATAAACAATGTCAGTGATCATACTGATAATGTTGCATTACATTAAAAATGAAGATACGTGTGAGTAACAATCAAATTACTGATCCAAAATTGCACCCAGATAACAATAATTATTTACTTAATAATAATTAATAACTATGACAAAGTGCATTTGATAGAAATCATCAACAGATCCACCATTCATACATAGGTTGTGTACGCATGACGTCATTATGCATGCTTTTCGATGCTCTTCTTGAGCAATGAATAACATTGCTCAGCATAGGACAAACCTAGTTTTTGGCTATTTTCTTTGGAAAATTAGCTATTTTTTGGTGATTATTATTTTTCTTGATTACTTGAGGTACTAATTCAACCCGTCCTCAGCATCAATGGTCAATGCTCTCAAAAAAATTACGGAGTATTTTTAAACTGGCAAAATGTGCCATTTTCCTATACCAGCCAATGTTATTTAGTACTCACTTATGACGTCGACTTTAACATGAATGAAATCACCCTATAGCATAAATGATGCTAATCTGCAACAATATAAATAATTATGCTTTACACATAATATTTATCTAATATAACATGATTATTATGCAGTATAGCACAAATTATGTTGCATCGAACAAATTCTGGTGAAAATGAACTAACACACTTATTATGCATTTTTTTTTAAACCTTGATATATTACAAGACACTTCAATTTTTACATTTCAATACTTCAAATACATTCCTATTATCGCATACTCTACGAACAACTTAAGGTACTACTTTAGGGTAGGAGTGAAAATTTTTTATTTTTACTTTGAATTAAGTTAAGGCTGGTGTACCCAAAAATGAAATCAAAAAAATTCTATCTTAAAAACTCGCGTCGCAACAGAGCGTCAAAGTATCGCAAATGGCCCGCCCCCTAATGCTAATGAATCTATATTTGGACCCTAATTTTGAACAACTTCAAAATTTTTTCAGCGGTTAAAAAAAATACTAGCTTGTTCTTCATGTTGATTTTTAATGAAAAATGATTTTTCAGATTTTTCTAAAACGAATCTGCCGAGAAAAAAATTATCGCAAATTAACCCATGTTAATGTGAATATGCAATCTTCATTAATTTTTTTCTCTATAAATGTCTCGTAAAAATCGTTTAAAAAGTCAAATTCATTAAAACTTGATCTATAGAACACAATAGTATTTTTTGTTTAGAAGTTGGTCAAGAAAAATTTTGCACACGGGGAGCTTGAAGTTTTGTATGTTTTGCGTGTTAAAGGGGGCGTATTCCAACGACTTTTAATGCTAATTTGCGGAAGATTTGATTTGAGCCGAAACTTTTTGGAGTATAGAGAATTGTTCCTTGGTTCATTATGAACCTAAAAAGTGATATTAAATTAAATTTTACGACAATATTGCTACCCTAAAGTAGTACCTTAACTTGCAACAGAAAGTAATATTTCAATAATGCATAAATTAAACATATAAAATAAAAATAATAATAAAAAATAATTTTACTAACATTTAAATAAAAACATACAAAATTATTAAAATATAAAATATTGCTGCATATAAAAAATTATATTTTAATATATATAAAAATAAACTTACAATAAAAATAAACTAAAATATAAAAAGATAAATATAAACTATAATTATATAATATAATAATTTTTACTCACAAATGAATAAAAATATAATAAAAACCAAATAATGATCCTATATATATGGGAATAGCGAACGATTTTTACGAGCTGTGATCTACATTTGAAATATATCTCAATTTAAAAAGTTCGCTGAACTGAATTTATATCTCGAACATCGTGTTTCACGAGTTTGATTAAAAAAACAACATTGTTATGTTCTTGATTTGCAGATGTAATTATCTTTATTGAGAGTTCAATGTAATTACAATTACAATTTATTTGAGTACTTGAGATTTAGACATAATATATTATTTTCATGCAGATCCTTATTATAATATGTATTTTTTTCTTCTTTTTTTCCACCCTTCAGTATTATCATAATATACCATGCTATTACATACACTTCTCCCAATACTAGTTCCAGCGGATACAGTGCAATTAACAATGTAAGTCAACTGTGATTGGCTAGTAGGTTTATAACACGCTCTCTGATTGGTTTAGCACCGCGGATACAGCTTTTGGTGGGAACGACCTTGTTTTGGCCAGTGTAGTTTGTTTTTTAATACATTTATTTTAATTTTGAAAATGTAATCGAAGTAAGAGATCAATAGAATTTTTAAATATCATTTCAATAATTTTATTATTGTTAAAGCTTTAATTATCGCTGAAACTTTAAAAATTAAATGATAGGTGTTCAACTTCTACTGAAAGAAACGAAATAAATTTCTAGAGTGTTTTCATTCATGTTAAAGTCGACGTCATAAGTGAGTACTAAATAACATTGGCCGGTATAGGAAAATGGCACATTTTGTCAGTTTAAAAATACTTCGCAATTTTTTTAAGATAATTGATGATGTTAACAGTTTGAATTAGTATACCTCAAGTATGCAAGAAAAATAATAATGACCAAAAAATAGCTAATTTACCAAATAAAATAGCCAAAAACTATAGGTTTGTCCTATGCTGAGCAATGTTATTCATTGCTCAAGAAGAGCATCAAAAAGCATTCAGAATGACGTCATGCGCACACACCCTATATAAAAATTTAATTCTTAATTTTTAGTTGCTTTCTTTTTAAGTCATAGACTACATAATACTACACGTGCTTTTTAATAAGTAAACACGAAATGGGATCTTCAAAACTGTTAACAATTTTTACCAGAATGTTAATGTAGCCCCACAAGAGAGCGTGAAAAAACTGTAAAGTATGCCATTTAAGTGAAAATTCATGTATAAGCTATAAACACTTTCAAAAGAAACATGCAAAAATTAGTATGAAAATGTTGTGCGGGTTGCATAAATCGAATTTTCTGATCACTGCTACGGGGCTATTGTTGGGTTTTGAGAAAAACTAAAGTTATTTATGTAAATCCCATCAAGTGTTTTGTGATATATAAATGCTTATGTTTTTCTCTGGTCTATTCCTTTAATGCAAATAACATATAATAAGTATAGGCTACATTCTAAATTACCTGCAAAGAATGACGTATAAAGAAAACCAGAAGTGAGAACAAATTTTTCGAACACAACTAGATATTAACTATACATTAAATAAGATACAAAAGCTATAAACACTTTCAAAATATAACCGTTAATAATAATTAAAGTATTATTTATAATTATAGAAATTGAGAATGATGAATAATAATATTTCCTTTAGAAATATAACGTTTCTCTTCCCATGTCATTTCTATTTAAAATAAATATTTGAAATTTGAATGTTTGGGAATTTTCACATCTAATATATTGTTGTGATTTACATTGTTGTTATTAGAAAATATACGTGTGAAGCAATCTGACAAACAACAATAACAAGTGTAACAAATATACTGTATGTAGTTGACAGCTATTATATTGTATTGTTGGTTATTTTGAAATATATGTTTTTGTTATTATGCTCCGTAGACAAATACATTTTTTTTTGTATTTAGTACAGTATTACTTGCAGGGGTCACAGGTTCAATATCTCTTAATTTTTAATTTCTAATATTAAAATCACATTTAATATCATTACATTAGCCTCTTCAGTCTTTGATTTTTTTTTTTTTTTTTTTTTTTTAATTACTGTATTTTATTGCCGTTTAACGACGTTTTTGGGCGACTCTCAGAATGACAAAAATATTTCTCTTTTGTCAAAAAGGTTTTCTTGCTTTTGTGGACCCCTTATCCAATCTAAAATGCTCAAAATAGCTTTAAAAATCGCGTAAATTCAGTGGTGTTTTCTGGTCTGATTGCTGTATTTTTATCTCACATTTTTATTATTAATAGTATTTTTAATTTTTTTAATTTTTGTCTATTTTTATTGAATGGAGGTTATCGGTTTAAAAAATTCTTAAAAAATTACTATGTCTTAAAACACGTAAAAGTATGTGTAGTATTTCTCATTTAAATTTCTCCAAAATCGGTGGAGTAGTTTTCTCAAAAATCTAAAAAAAAACGTGTTTTTCCCCATAAGCGTAATGTTAAATTAGGGGACCCTTAGCTTTCCCCGCATCTCCCCGCGCGCTAAACCGATAACCTCCATTATCTGATGCCCACTTTAATTTATACTGGGCTTGAAGAGGGGGTATAATTAAATCTATCCCTAATAAAAAAAAAAGAAGAAGAAGAAGAAGAAGTAAATAATGCTGCATTAAATAATTCCTATACTTTGTCCAGAGCACAAATGTTGATATTTCGTAATGACATTACTAATTATGCAGCAGAAATATTTTGCTATGTGGTATAATTATTATTGGGTCTATGCATTTATGTTAAAGTCAACGTATTTTTAAGAGCTAATTTGTTAATAATAATAACAAAATTAATCGATTTCCCAAAGAAAATAGCCAAAAAAATAAAGTTTGTCCTATACTGAGCAATGTAATTCATTACTGCAGTATGGCGTTCAAGTGCATTAAATATGACGTCATGCGCATACACCCTATAAAATATGCTGCAATGAGCTAGCCTAACTATCTCGTTTAAAAAATGTAACTCAAAAATTTAACTTACTATATATATATATATATATAATAGCATAATATATACGGTAATACATAATATACTAACCAAATATATAGGATAATATATATATATATATATATATATATATATATATATATATATATATATATATATATATATATATATATATATATATATATATATATATATATATATATATATATTGTATATATACATAGTAATTTTAAAACTACATTAAATAGTTTGTAGCACATAACAGCTATTATGCAATTAACATTAAATCCGTTAAAAATAAACGAGTCTTGTAATTATATAATGATGATTTAAATCACTTTTATAATTACTCTAATTATTTTAAATATTAAACTTTTTTTTTTTTTTTTTTTTTTTTGACATTTGAACACGATGCTAATGTAGATCCGGAGAGATAGATAGATTAAGCGGCTGATTAGAGCTGCCATGTATTAAAGTTTATAAACTGGTATATAACAATCACAACTTAATTACGGTTCTGTGGTTTTGATTGGACTGATTTTAAATGGGGACCTATATTTACAAAGAAAACATGATTATAGGTACTTTAATATATACTAATTTACCTTAAAGGAATAGACCAGAGAAAAACATAAGCATTTATATCACAAAAAACTTGATGGAATTTACATAAATAACTTTAGTTTGTCTTAAAACCCAACAGTAGCCCCGTTGCAGTGATCAGAAAATTTGATTAATACAACCCGCACAACATTTTCATAATAATTTTTGCATGTTTCTGACGTCAT